>JAHQZX020005278.1:0-27486 GCA_019804575.2 Pseudotulostoma volvatum
GGAGCTTTTGCTGCCTCCGACCGTCCAAACACTGATCCGGTAATGGGAGTTCCCTCTCTCTTCATTTCATTTGTTCTCGTAAAAGTAGTTATAGAGTCGGTTCGTCTCGCTGCACTTCGTTCAATATTTGTGCTAAACCTGATCACCTCTTCACCTACATATTCTGTTAACTATCTTGGTTACTAGTTTCTCTATTTGACCCTCTTCAATTCAAAAGTAAAAATACGTGCTTACGCCAATCAACGTTTGTCCAGAGCTCGTAACAGATAGACTGGGTGGCCAAAATGTCAAGCGGACTAGGAGTAATAATAATAATGCCTTCGATATTTCTGTTACCCAGTGAAAAGAATGGAAAAGAAAGTTCCCGAAAGGAGTTCAAAAAAATTTTTTAAGTGAATCAAGGCCAGTATATATATAGCATAAGCCAGAGCTTTCCCGCTTCTCATCATTACCAATACCAACTGCTAAAGATGGTAAACTACCACATCCACCCTTTGGCCCTCCCCTTGTGTAGCCCACATCTGGATTATCAGAAGCATGGATTCCCACACCTGCACCTGGCGGTTATCTTCAATCACCCAGACTTAGCCTGAAAGCTATCGACAGGTTTCTATGTTGAACTTCTCGACCTCGCTGATCCGGTGTGAAATCGATGTCGAGCTGGCCGAGATCGCCCAGTCGGCCATGGCCCATGCCCCTTACGGAGCATAATCCCAAGGCTCCCTACATACGTCATACGGCACAATGAACCATCCTCGGTGGTTCTGCGACGAAACGACCGTGGCCGAAGGCGGAATCCCCACACCGCTTTTGAGAAAGCGTCGCCGGATGGAGTTTGATTTATCATGCTTTGTCAGCATACTAACGTCATCCCTCATCAATCAACTCACTCTGTTTTCCCTCACTGCTAGGATTTCTACCTTGGGCACACTTTATTTCTGTACATAATATGTTGAAGTATTTATACAAGTTGCAAGTAACTTATCAATATGGAGTGAAAGCAGGGCCCGCCAATGATAACATTGTCACGTGGTATGCTGCTATGCCTGACTGACGGATGTATTTACATCTAAATCTGCGCCCTGAGCTTATTTTATGTGAATGATTTTTAAGACACTAAAACCCAACCTATGCTAACTGGTGGTAGCCCCATGAACTTTATCAATCACTTCGGAGTGGACCCCTGCACCAACGTCGTCCTCTATCACCCCTTCCTTAACATCTGTAATAATTTCGAGCTAAGATTTATTATCCCGGAGAGCCTTTAATACCATCAACATCTTGATAGCCGCCCTCTGGAGAGCATATCGATGCAGGCCTAGGAGATTGCGGCCATGAGGAAAGAGACGTTCTACGCCAACTTCTGATGCAGGGATAGAGAGATACCGACGAGCTGTAACGAACCTACTACTGCCATCGGGGTATCCCTAGAATTCCATGGGCCATTTTATGTCTTGTTCTGCAGTCATATTATCATAGGTTCTTGAATTGGGGGAGACTCGAGCCCGTCATTTATCTCATCGATTTTAGATGTTACAGAGGTCAAATAGTGCTTCATTTGTATCTCTCTGAGCATGCGCTGTCGATTTTATTCAACTTACAGACCGTGAGAACGGCCTACAAAGCCTAACCGTAAGCGGTGGAGGTAAAAGGGTCGAATCTCGGCAACTGGAAGGAAGAGTAAGTTTTGGTGTAGGAGATATTGCGTGGAAATGAGCTCGTACCATTTCCTGAAAGCAATCATAATCATAATCATGGCGGGCCCTAAACAAAAGAAGAAATACTACGGATCCCCAATCGACCCCGGGAGCTCACTATGATCTATGATGCCTGGTACTCGAGCTGGTCGCCACAAGCACGATTTCGCTTTATTCAATAATGACAAGGATGTTATTCTCTAGAGTTCACTAGATGACCAAGAGTGTATCAAACTATATGCAGTAAATGCAGTAAACCACTTGACAACTGTGTGGCATTTAGTGCAATATTAAAGTGGTTTATTACAGTAGAATATGTGTAGGCCCGCACGCAGGTCGATAGAGTGTGTGGAATTGAAGAATGCATCCCACAGGCTCCAAGAAACGAACGTCGGTGCGATGTAATTTACTATCCAAAATTTCATCGCGAGCTAATTAAAGCGTACTAAATATTTTTAGTGCCATAGCAAAGGGCACACGAAGTGATTAGCCCCTATAGATCTACACGAGGCACACGCAAAACGGATTGTCCTTTTAAGATCAGGCTAATGCGACAGGATGGAGGTCAATCCTGGAGGGTTGAAGTTGTCAACCCTTCCCTCAACCACACGGAGAGCCAAGATCCGAAAGTACCATAACCTAGTCCATAGGAAGAGGCACTATGAATACATGCAGCTAGACAGTCCGCGAGAGTAATTATGGCAGCTGTTCTGCAGGAGAACCTAGGTTCTCTTCTGGTCTCACACGATGTTTGAAGGTGCTGCTATTCACCGTGATCAGCTTGGCGCGGCTATTATATTTTGAGGGGCCAGGAATAAGCCATGTATCAATGCCCTTGTGAAAAACTCCACCATCTTGGGTGATTACCCAAACTTCATCGTAATGGGATCGCATATGGGCCTAGTGAGTTCACCAGAGGGTAGTGAGGATCGTTGATGGAAGTTCTGTATCTACATACGCACGGTAATTTATTTAGGTAATTATTTGTTTATATATTTGCTATTTAGCCTGTACAGCTATACCATTTGCCTGGACTGGCAAAAAAAAAGACAGAATTTCCTCACCAAATTCTGCCACGCCAAGCAATCCTCGAAGTAACGCAAGTGATTTCCATACTACAAAATAATCATGGAAAGGAACACCAACTATTTAAAGGTTGATTAGAGCAAATAGATTGGAATAGGAAATCAAAGTTCAGCGAAGTTATCCTCGTCCATTTTTGTCGTCACCGTTTTCATCCCTATCCCCATCCCTATCTTTATCCTCATCCTCGCTCCCGGGCACTACCTCCAGCTCCTCAGTGTGAGGTAGCGGATGCTGACTTTACTACTACACCACAACGCCAAAAGGCCCAATGGATGACTTACCAAGTCATCCAGTCAGCGTACTATATGTTAGGTGCCTGACATTCAGAGCCTGACATTCAGAGCCTAGAGGTCACAATCAGATAGATAGGCAATGATGGCTTCATAACGTTCGTTGGAGGGAAGGTTGTAATCGCTATCTTCCCCATTAGGGAATAGTAATTGATTCAATACGGCACGTTGTATTTCGTTAGTCAACTGCATAAGAGACGCGATGGCAAGAGCATTGTACGCTTCAAAGTTCTCAGACCCAAATTTGGCCGGAAAGGTGAAATTATTGATGGTAATATCAGCATTTTTGATTCAGATAGAGCAATTCCATGTTTTCCAGCTAATCGAGTTTCGAAAAGAAACTTCGCTTTACAGTTCATTTATGTTGAAAGATGAGGATGTCAAACGGTTTGGTAAATACTAACGTCTAGATTCAGAAAGTGGCTTATTTTGTTTCGCTTAGTAACCGTATATAAACTGCTATTATTGGTTAATTCAAGTAGGCCCATTTCCGGTTTAGGAAAAGCGGACTATCTCGTTTAGGAAAAGAAGCACAATTTCTGAAAAGTCCCTCTATTTCATGGGTGAATTTCTCTACCTTACGTGATGGATTCTCAAATTCTAAGCGCTTTATCTTGTTAGTTGTTTGATTTGCTTCAATTTAAAGCAGTCTGATATTCGATATCACTTCGTGAGTCGGGGAACTGATTTTCTCCCAGAAATGTGGGCTAGATATAGAGTTCCGACACCATTTGACTAGTCGCACGCGCCCCGTGACTAACCGTACTCACCCGCATACCAGCATTCCTAAAATGGAAAAGCGCTGTTGTCACCATCCCTTGCGTGGTAGCCACACGATTCGGCTGATCATTTCGATGCCTACTGGCTATTTAACCGACCAGCATCAGCGCTAGCTTAGCCTAGCTTGGCGTGATTGATCTCACTAACATTGATCCATTCCTTCTCCTCCGCGTGGTATTACCGCCTCTTAAAGTGCTAGAAACGGAAATGATCACTCTTCTGGAGCAAGTTGTGCAGTATATTTGACATCAAAATAATACTAACATATGGTTACAGGCATAAAATACACCTCGAGCCTATACTAGTGCGGCTACCAGTTCTACTCAACTGTCTCTTCAGCCCCAGCCCAATGCATCTATCTCCTCGGCGCCTTCGGTGATTCCCTCCACTCAATACCCCTCCAGCGGTACATTTGCGGTTGATTTAACCACACTCAGAATAATGACCAGTCGAGGAGCCAGAGGGTACGCCGGCTGGTCGCTCGCTCAACGCAACAGAAAATCATGGGAGGCCTAGCAGTTCTAAGGATAAGCAACCCCACAAGAGGAGAGCAATCACGGATGTAACTCCATAATGTTAATAGTTATTAGAAATAGAATAGACTAAGCAAAAGTCCGACTATTATTGCCACGAATGTAACGATGGTCTAAGATGATGACTAAGGAATAGGTTACCGAAAAGGGCCGCACACAAATATTCTGTATTCTAGTCTCTCAGTCTTCTTCTTCCTCTCTTCCACGGCTACCTTTAGATGATGTCGGCCGTGCTTTTCCGCTTTTAGAATGTTGTGATGCAGGCGCATACAATAATTTTAGTCACAGGCATGTAGGCGCATTAAATATTAAATGTGCGCTAGCTGTATGCGGCTAGCTCCGTACCGCATAAATATTTATGGGTATATCTATAAGATTCTCTAGCCCATCCTCTCCTACAGTGGCCAAGATCGATACGTTTAGCTTCCAGCTTATCTTCTGCCTGCTTCTCCTTTCTTCCCCGTAGTCGGGCTCTAGAATTGATGTGTATTGTCTGCAGCATTTGTATATTATCTATGGTTTCATTCGGAATACATTCTGACATCACGTGGTGTGCACGGGCCCATAACCGATCCGTGTTCATGCTGCACGCCCATAAATGCATTAGTCACATAATCTATCATACATAGGTACCTAATATTTACATCGTATTTATAGTAATATTACAGTAATATTATGGTCGGAAACTTGACTACTTTTTTGATTTCAAATGTGTTTTGATAATTAATGCTTGATTAGATATAGTTGTGTCGCCTATGATTGGTTTTATATTAATGATAGTAATTCACTACACCATGATACTGTAGTAGGTAGGTATCTTACATCATATATTGCGGCTCTTGTTGCGGTAAAGCGCCACCTTGCCTCTACACAACCACCAGCATAGCTTAGTGAATACTACTATATCACAACTCATACATCGAGTGCGGTAATGTAGGACTTGGACGACATGCTATTCGATATCTAAACGCCTATTTCATTCAATTCCCTCGTTCGCTCAAGCCTTGACCATGCAAGTTAGTTTACTACTAGCAGCGTTTCAAAAGATGCACATGTCGGGACTCACAAATATGGGACATGAGCTACTGCAATACTTTCTACGTAATGATACTATAATATAAACATAAATCCAGTTCGATGCGTAAGTGGTTTATTCTATTCAATTGTTCTTTGCGAATCGGGCCAATGGACCTCGAACGTTGAAGCTATAGGGACAACTTTAATCTTGCGGTCAGTTAGAATGGAGCATTAACCTTGCGATCGTTAATTGCACATGAAAGATCTACTGACGCTACAAGATTGAAAGCTCACAAATTTGGGTATCACAATACTATTCTATGTAACAACATATTTAACTAACACTCCGTCCTATTCTATTAGACTACCTCTTAAGGATTGAAATCTAATAGCCCAGCCACCGGAGTCCCAGGGACAACTTGTGGTCGGTTACATATACCTTTCGATCGTTGATTAGCGTATAAACGCCACACGGGGTCCTTTGATAGGCCCGAGAGTGCGATGACCACCCTCCTCAAGGCAGAGGCTATCGGCCTCAATGGCTTTCTACACCGTGTTGGGGTACCAGGGGTGGATGCGAGACCCCTGTGCAAATGGGAGAGGCAGATATCCAGACATATGGTCATAACCTCACTGGCAGGGACCGCCATGCTCAACACGAAAAAGGGCTGAAGGCAGTCACATCATGGCTCATCCGCCAGGGGTCCTCTCCCAGTTCAGGGTCACGAAGGAAATGGCGAGGAGGATCGGAATGGGTGGCCGCCGCTCTGCTCTCTGGGGTGTGGAGGAGGAACTGGGGGTTGATGGACTAGGAGTGGAGAGGATGCTCCTATAGCTGGCCTGGCTATGGACATAGCGGTCACCGGGGATACACAAAGCTAGGGAGAGGGACTAGGGGGGTGGACTAGGAGTAGAAAGCAAGCTTTTTCCATAGCTAGCCTATAGACACAGTAGTCACCGGGGATACACGAAGCCGGGGGGAAGGAAGGGCAGTGGCCTTGCCACTGGTATATGAGGTTTTTCCTGCGCGGGATGCAAGTTTTGCCCTAACTAGGGAGTACGTTTCCCGCTTGGGCCCGAAAGGGATCCGAATAGGGCGTAATATATAAACGCCACATGAGAGCTCGTGCACAGCGCCACATAATATCTATACTAGTAGTATATTTGTATGACGTCCGACTAAGACCTACCTAAGTGCCTTCTCATTTCATTCGATTACCACTTACCGGTCAAGTCCAGGCTTGGAGGATAATGACAACTCATAGGCCGAGCTTAGCGATCGCTGATTGCTATAGCTAGTACTATTGAATTGGAAAGATCTACCTATTGATAATGGTGCTAATCGATTATCGATCGCAGATCCACACATTACTTATCGAAAAATGAACTGGCTGGAAGATTTGTCCGATTTGCAACCTACGTGTAGCGAGGTTAACTGCCTAATATACGATGCACCACCGGCCTCAAGTCGTAGGTATACACATACGCCTGGGTACTAAATAGTTTTTCACATACTAGATCTATGTAGCTACTGAAACATGGGTAATAATGTGACCCATACGACTACAATATACTGAGTATATTGATCATTCAACTTCAAAGCATACACATACAGTGTCTGCCTAATAGCATTGTTAGTACAAACATTAGGTATAAGTCACTGCCTGCTTGATAGATACTCACTTTGTTTAAGAATCAAATCTCGGGACGTCCGCCGTACGCCTTTAGCTTCGATTTCTTCTTTTGGCGCATGAACCCGACAGCTTCAACGTTTATAATTGCTATTCACCCAGTACTAAATACCAAATATGACGCGGATTCATTTGTTGGTACACTGCCAACGGTAGCTGATTCCCGGGGAGAAGCTGCAGTTAAATCTAAAAGAGGTATATGATCGGCTCATACAACATGGGTCCATGCTCGTCCTACACATGATAGAGGGAATTCAAATTGAAAGCACTGTGGGGATTCGGAGTCACCAGAATATGGTACCTGCTATGAGTGATGAACCTGAACGTGTGTTTTCCCGAGCATACTATCGGACGATATCCTGGGACAGGTGTCAACTCAGGGCTGAAAGCATATTTGATAAGGTAGAGTGCTTAAAGCACTGGCAACAGAACGGTATCCGAGATGATCAACTTGATTCCTAATCTTGACCAGTAGGAAGGAGATGTACTTGATTCTTATTACACCTTAGGCCCTATCATAATTTCATTTCATGATAGCAGTTAACCAAGCCTTAGTCCCACTTTTTTTTTCAATGTTTATTGACGATACGATTAATATCGTTGATAAGCATTATCTATCGCCTCATTAAAAACCACGATGTAGCCATCCATCCAATTATCGATATTTAGTAGGCTACGCCACTTTTGATACTAGTGTGGGACGTTTATAGTAATTTCAATTGACTTAGTCTCGCCGCTTTTACTCACCGCCAAGACCCCAGCTAAGGAGCCTCCTAACCTAGCGGACTAATAAGCGGATACTTTATCCGAAGTCGACATCATATGGAAACAAACTTAATACAAAGGGGCTGCCGGGACCTCATCATCAGTTAGGAGAATAAAGATCGGTAAAGGAAAATGCAAGCCCAGCTTATTAAGCTCTAGGAGCCACATTCGACGAATACTAATTGTCCTACTTTCAGCACAATATTCAAAAAATCTGTTATGCAAATGCTCCGGATAGCCATACATATCAGTATCCGTGTAGTCAAATTGAATATCTCCACTGCAGCTGCAAGAAATAACATTTCAAAGGGATATTGTCAAACAATCAATCATATAGACTATCTGCTAGCGCTGCTTTAGTCTGGCTTCTCCTTTCTTCACCAGGTTGATGACGTCACCCGATCCCATTTGCTAATAGTGATTAATGACTCAGTTATTACTAACCAGGAGAGAGCGGTCAGGGTACCAGTGACTAGACATACTATATGTTAAATAACCCGACCAAAAGCTCTGCTAGCATCGCTTTTAGTGTAGTTTCCCTGATCTCACTGGTGCTTTTGACCATGAACTGTAAATAATGACCGGTGCCTGACCGCTCACAGACTTTAAATAGTGATGTGGTGCCTTGATCTTATAGGGCACATCAATTAACATTAGTATCTTACAACGCTGCGCCGCCTGTACTCAGCTTAGCCATAGATTTTGTTGTTCTTAACTATTACTGTAGTAATGTGCAACTACCCGACTATGAGATTCATACTATAGCCAGTCATGTGGTGAGTTATCGTGACAAAACTAGTCGGAGATGCTTTGACCGTTGAACTTCCCTGCTATCATGACCGATCATATGCCTTCTAACAGTAGGACCCGAAACGCATCAATAATTTAGAGGCTAGATTATTCCAGCCGCTCTGCTACGGTAGGAAAGTAAGGTGATTGCGCTACCATAGGTAGCATCTACGCGCAACATTCAGTATACAATACGCTCACGTGCCTAGTTCATAGTAAACAGCCTCGCGTTGAATATCAGACAAAAGAATCGCCCGACTGGTATGTCGCTAAACCGCTAACCAAGTCCATATCGTAGAATAGATCGTCCTCCGATGAATGATGAGAGTGTGCTTTTCAAGCTATTCGCCTCCCCTGAAGATATCCCTGCAGTCTCGTCATAGCTGACATGCTTAGTATGGACGTCAAAATTGGAGATGTAATTGATACCGGTATTCTTTGTATTCAGTCCTCGGTGACTGCGGTTGCCGATGGAGCAAAGAGACCGGGTGTCACAATATGAACTCTAGGAACCTTCAATTAAGTCACCTCATTAAGACATCCTTTGAGATCAATCTATAAAAGGAGGCGAAATCCCACCTTCAATAGAAGACGTGTTCTTTGATCACCAGCTCGAAAGCTACTCTCGATATCATATATCAGAAAGGGCTTAAGAATTTCGAATTGACACCTGAAATAATTATCCAAGGAGGAATAAAAGCGAAAATGATGTCTGTCCCAGCCTTCGATCGTTTTCGGGGGGGGTTCGAACGTCTATTCCCCAAACCTAAGCCAGTATCTTTCAGAAGTTCGGCAAAGAATAATCCCCACCGTGAGCTCCTGGAGAGCGCCAAGGACGATCCGGTTCATATTCCCAATCTGCTGTCTCTCATGTCGAGCTGGCCCATGGGAATTAATTCTAAATTGAAGGACTTAGTGCTAGTGACGAATGAAAGGATTGATAGGTACAGTAAAATATCCCCCTCGATGTCAATATTTCTGCTGATATTTACCACTTCCTATATCGCAGCATCTTTCCGGATCAAAGAAAAGCCGAAAAGTTGAAAAGCTGCGGCTTTGCTTTCTTTGCCTCGGCCTGCTGGCCGTGGGCGGAGTTTGAGGAATTGAAAATCCTTTCATATTTTTGTCTCTGGCTCTTTGCCTGGGATGATGAGGTCGATGAAGTGACTGGTTCCCTGAATGGTAACTTCGAATCCGCGCAAAAGTACCGACAGGATACCATTAGATATGTGACCCAATGCCTCCAGCAAAGCCAGGAACATGAAACTCAGTTTCAGCCAGCAAGTTCGTTCATACGCAGCTTCGACGCTGTCGGGGAGGCTCTTTGTAAAGCATATAGCAGAGGTAAATAACCCTAGAATCGTTTCGGCTCATCAGATACTCATATGGGGTGGACTTATTTATTTCAGAGCAACGAGAGGAGTTCCTACAAGAGTTAGAGTTCTACATCCAAATGGTAGAGGTTGAGCACCGGCACAGTCTCAGAGGGTATCATATTACAACCCCTGAAGAATACTGGCGAATAAGGCTAGGAACAAGTGCCGTGAAACTCATTTTGGCCGTGATTGAGTTGGTAGCATCCTATCACAAGAACTATGCAGTTTACTGCAGCTTGCACTTATACCTGCCTATAGATTCGGCTCCAAGGTCGAAGTTCCACGCTCCCTTATGAATCATCCCGATATGAAAACCATCATCTATGAAAGCAACTACAACATTTCGGCGTAAGTTCTCTCATCCATTACTTTCAAAATGAATTTATTAACAAAGCTATTCGCAGTATAAATGATATTCTTTCATTGAAAAAGGAGATTGTACGTACTCGCCTCCACACAACACCTCTCTTTTTTCATTTTTGTAAATATAAAAGCAAGAAGCTTGCAACTAGAATGCCCAACATTTTAGCCCTTCAGTCTAACGCTGTAATTCCAGGCAAAGGGAGCCACCAATAGCCTGATTCCTATACTCCTCGTCAGCCTCAAATCCCCTCAGCTTGCGGTGGACACGGCAGTCACATCAGTGCAGGAGTCTGTGAACAACTTCGAAATGGCGGCAAGCAGGCTACTTGCTAGTATCCCAGACCCCTCGCCGTACAAAGATGATGTCTACAAGTACTTACAGAACTGCCGAACCTGCTGTACAGGAAATCTATACTGGAGGTGCGTTCGAGTTGTGTACCCCTGTTTAAATTTATTTTTAGTTACTATTTCTTCTACCAACGGCCAGTCATGTCTAATAATTCTGTTCATATACATCTAGCCTGCACACGAAGAGATACTGGAAGGATGGCGCTCCCTACGACGCCAATGGTGGAATTGTACTCAAGCTTTAAATACTAGGCAGGTTCTTCGTTGAAATTGCCATCTGCACCGCGCATGTCTCCCTAGAATATTGATGTCGAATGTTGAACATTGAATTGGTAGCCGATGGTTTCCTGCTGGCTTCCTACTAATTCATGGAGTAAGCGACGGTATTTTGAGCAGTGAAAATCTCATTCTTCAACAGCTCTTAGATTGCAATATATTATTAATTGACCTATTCTCGCTAATTTGGTGAAGACCCTGACTTCGAATATTCGACATTTACTAGCTATGATAGTAACTCCAAAGTTGGCCTACCAGTAAACTGCCCTAATTCATTCGTCCTACCAGGCAGCTTTTTGAACCCTCTCCGCCCATTATCCTTAAATGCACGAATTACTAGTCGTTTCGTCAAGGTTGAGCAAGAAGTGGTGGATTGAGAGCCCCAGTCCCTTGCGGTTAATTATAGGCTAGACAAGAAAAACGAATGTATTGGCCAGGATCTGTAATCCAGTGTCTTGGCCTATGCATTTAATTAATTCAAATATGATATTATATAATTTTATACACTTCTTTACGTTTCTAACGGAGTAGTTTCTCGCATTTCATGGAGTTGCTCGTCAAATTCCGCCATGTCTAAACGAACTACAGGTTGAAAACGCGATTAGACGACCCATATATTTTAGGCTCTCAGACGTAACGCTGCTGGTTGAAACGGCCATAGCTTAACTACACATGACATAATTAAGATTAGCCACGTGCACCGTGCATACCCTAATCTAGGCTCCGGTACAAGCAGCTCGTACGTACTTGAAATACACCGGGGATTTTACCGTTTTTTTCCCGGCTGTCCAGCGTTCGCAGTTTTTTGCACTATGATTATTAGACCTATTCCCATTTTTGTACGATATGATGCCTAAGATTTCCCCATCATTTGCCTATTTAGGTAATTTTTTGAACAAAGTCTTCTAAGGCATCAAATTAGTGTGCTATGACTTACCACCAATAATAAATAATATCTGATTGGTTAGACGCTGATATGCAATGTCTAAAAAGCCTTACCGCGTTGAACGTAGGGCAATATACAAATGGTATTAAATGAGAAGTTATTCAGCCCCCCAATTCAGCCTTACGTTGCAGCAACGATGCTACTTTATTTAAGCGCGACTGTAGAGATACAAATATGTACAGTACAAACGTAAGAAGGAAAAATCTCAGGTTCCACTCTACTTCGACTAGAATCTAGGTGGTCGTCCTCTGGCTTGCGCATGCCGCATCATGAGCTCAGCTGCCTTTACCTACCGAGGCCAACATCTCATGAGGAAGCTTTTATTTGATTTATACCAACTTCGACCATAGGTACCTATAGAGTGCTTTACAATTGAAGCTCAAATGAATAGCATTTTCTATAGACGATCATAGTAGCTACGTAACTGCTCTATTATTTATTTAGCATTATGTATGGGTGTAAAATCATCACTATCCCCCCCAATAATGACTTGAACTTTTTTTTAATCCTTTGTTACTAATATATATGAGAAACGTCAATATGAATATTTCAAGAAAATGTGTATAATTAGACAAATAAAAAGAATATTACAAGGCGTTCTTAGGTTCCTTCGTTTCGCTTTCATCTCTGATTTTAATTTAACGTTGGCTATCGCGTTTCGACGGTGGTGGCGGCCCAACATTGATACCCCCAGTATTCTTGGTCGAAACTGAACAGCTGGGACTTGGAGGCGGGATACATACCCCGCTGCTCAACTGCTTAATGCCGACGGTGGCCCCGTTCACCTTGCTGTTGAGTCGACAGCTGCCTCCATTGCTGCAAATGGAGGTTCCGATGCACGTATCGGCGCAGACCTTGCTAGAACAGCCCGACACCGAGATGCAGGATCTGCTAGCTCCACAGTCTGCATCCGTGGTGCAGATGACGTTCTGCCGAACGCGAAGCGCGTCTTGTAGGCCGTCGTTCAGATCCGTCAAGTAGGATATTGAGGAGGACTTGAGGGAATTTTGGGGGGGCAGTGTGATGTTGAGAGATCCAGCGGACGCCGAGATGGAGGGAGGTGGGCCGACAAAGTCGGTCTCGTTTGTGCCAGTGATTGCGAACCCTGTCGAGCCGGCCACGCAGAGGGACGGCTTGCTCCAGATCGCGTCCGCGGCATATTGCCACAGCGCAGAATAATTATAAACTGTTTGCGGCGTAAACCATATTCGGCAATCAGCCGCCTCATATGCGAACTGTAACGGAACATGCTCGCCCCTCCGGATTTGATCGCGTAGGTTGATACTAGCGTAGGAGACCAAGACATCGATCGCTTCCGTGCGGTTCGGCAGGAAATTCACATCGGGGCTGGGCGGATCTGTAGAATTCAAAATCTCTTGTGTGAAACCGATGTTGGCATCGAGGGTATAGGTATCATAAGAGCGCGCCCCCCGAGCGCCACTCGGTGCTTGCATCGGTCCGGTGGTAGGCCGGCCGCCGACGACGACAACGCGCACGCCAGCTTCGTGATGCATCATCTCCATGAAAAGAGCGCAGGCGGAGTGGCATATACCATCTGAAAGGAGGATAATATCTTGTGCCTTGTAGGGCGGACTTGGGATCGTCGTCGTAGTCTGACTGAATTCGAAAACTGTAAAATTTCCACCTTCGTCATCCGTAGCGGAATCATCAAAGACCGAACTCGACAGGTTGTAACGTTGCGTGGTCGTGAAATCATCACCATCATAGGCATGCGGCCCGAAAAACTCCGACCAAGAGGAGAAATTCCGGTTTGGGTTCACTTCTGCATTGAGGAGATCGGTCGCGACCCATTCATTCGCCACCAAATAAGGGTAGTCCTCATCCGAGGTTGAGAGGTTGTTAAAGTATGATGTGATTGTATTTCCCATAACGTAGCCTGCATGATGAGCGCGCATGCGCGACCCATCAAAGGGGTTGATGTTCGGAAAGAAATGCTTGAACGCGGAGATTGCGAGAAGGGTCTGCCCACCAAAGTTCGATTGCAAGTCGATAACAACCCTCTGGAGGCTCGCAGCCTGCGCTTTGGTGATAAAGTCGGCGACGGTGGCGTCGAAGGTATTGAGGGCATCGCCGTATTCGTCAAAAGAAGGGATGCTCAGAACGGCCGTTGAGGAGTTGAGAAAATAGCCTGTTGCCTATTAGTTAGGGGGATCCCGGCTAAAAAGGATCGTAAATGGAGACGCAGAAAGGAACCACGTCTTACCAGAAAGATATCCCCCCCCATCTGTCCCTAGGTACGGCTGGACCACATCTGGGGTGGGATAGGCAGGATTGTCCCACCCTGCCGCCTGCGGACTCGGCGTCGGTGTCGACGTAGGTGTCGGCGTTGGCGTCGGCGTGCTACTAGTGGTTGTATCATTAACCGCATCCGGGTCGAATCCTGCAGGATAGAAGCCCAACACAAAAAAATTGTAAAAGTCTCCTCCCGTCTCCAAGGGACCCGTCGGACCCGGACTGTTGTAAATTCCTATAAAGTAATCTGAAAAACTCGTGCCGTTCTCAAATTCAAAGGTGACTGTGTCTCCGGGGTAGAAGGTGGCGCCGCCGCCAAACACCTCAAAGATTCCTTGGATATCCTGCGCGGGGGATACGAAGAGCTGGTTCCAGTCTGTGTGGGGTTCGAGCGTGCCCCAGGAGTTCTTGGCTGCAAAGGTAGTAAGATAGCTTGTTATCTCAATTCCGTTGATGCTCACGATAGCCGAAGGGGTGAATGTTGTAAAGGTGGAGCTGTCGACGAGGTCCTCAGCGAGGTACACTTTGGGGGGTTGCACCCCATCAATGGAGACCGATATAATGTCCCAAGGACTCCCAAAGGTGAAAGCAGCGAGAACGCCAGCATAAAGATCGATGTGCCCGTCGTGGGCCGCGTACAAGAGCGTCTGCAGCGCAGCTTCAAAGTCATACTCATTAGAGAATGTCCCGTCATCAACTGCTTGCTGCAGTACACGCAAGCCCTCGAGAAGATCGACACCTGGCTGTTGGTAGCTTGACGGCGGGTTCTTAAGGTATGTCAACGTGCTTTGAAATTGAAGCGTGTCGTTATAGTAGTCTAGGAAGCGGGTGGCGACGGCCGGGTTGAACGGGACGCTTGTCAGGCATTCATAGATAAGACTGGCATTAAAAATGTACACGCCCTGATCTGATCCACCAGCTGTTAGAATTTGATGCCCTTTGAAGAGGCAAGAATCTTTTACCTGCTTGTTGAATGATCGTTCCACATGCTGTCGACTGGGGTGCTGGACTGCTTGTAGTGGGCGACGCAGAATCTACAAGGGAGGGAGCTGCAAGCAGCAGGAAGGGAACGAGTGACAGGAAATGCATCTAGGATGAAAAAACGAAGATTGACCGCAAGGTAAACTGCAAATGAAGGGACACCCGAGACAGGGACGGGAGTGGGGGAAAGGTTGATAGTACTTGTCATAAGGGATATTATATGTTAGATATCTATATTATTATAATGATCACAAACGGGCGATGATGAAATTATCAGGAACAGCTGTAGTATGCAGGAGTTCCTCACATGTATCATTTGTTGTCCATCCCGTCCGTCCAGACTGCACTGGCAGCTGCAGCCTTAGAGCTAGTTGAGCCTTCATCATCATTATTGATTAATAATAACAGAAACGACCGATGGCGTCGTTATTATCGTGCAAGGTTAAAATGACAAAATGAGGCCTTGCCGAAGCAATACGAGAGGAAAAGGAGAAGGCGTTGAGTTTAGTGCGGCTGAATCCACGGGAACCCGAACAGGCAGGGATGTGAACCGTGCGGCCGTCCTTAACCAGATCCGGCCTGATGACATCCCGATCGGTTCGGCTCTCATTGGTTGTCCGACTGGATGGCTTTGACACTAAAAAGGCCGGGTGACATGTGCTGGAAATGAGGAACGAAAAAGGGGCGGGGGCTGTAACCGGATTCTCTTACTATTCGATCAGATATGAAAGTTAACGCCCATGGCTATACTGTGGGAGTCAGTCCACTTATCATACTAAAGGTTAGGGAGGTACCTATGTACTTGGGACTGTACTATGATAGTTTATATCTATAAGGTATAGAGTGCCACGAGGAGAGAGAGTAGGCATCTTACGGTACCTACTACCTACATCGTCGTAGTTAATTAAGGTGACCAACCATGAACTGCCAAACTAAGTTCAACTAATAATAACCCTAAGCCCTAGTCTCATGGTAATTTAACAGACTAGATCCATTCGGACTATTTATATACTGGTATTTATAATATATACCTTACATTACATAACATCTTAGTGGCGAAAGAACCCCCGGGAAATCTTTTCTTCCTCAGCCTTATTACGACGTTAAATAGAAGGGAGGTGTATTTGTCATACCTCCTAATTTCACAATGGGATCAGAGCACGGTACGGTTCTATAGCCCTATTATGAATCACGATAGCTGGTGACTCCGTGTATGCTAGATGATATTTATACCGTATTATACTATGATACTAATCTACGTACATAGACGATATGCATGCATCATGTATTATCATTGGTAGTAGCGTCAAATTAAAATGAATGACTCACACCTTGCCTTTAACGTACCTAGATGGATATGATATGGTGGTCAACTATCATGGTCACAACGTTGCATCCCCCTGCTGGAAGGGATTAAAGTTGTTATTATTATTATGATGTATGTATATGTATGTATGTATAATGGCCCATAGAATCCATGGTACAGGTACACTGTAAATGGAGCTCACTGGGGAACCAACCATCACACGTCAAGATCTTTCAATATTGGATCGTTGTCCGGGTTAAGAAAGAGCCATATAGCACATACATCTCAGTAGTGAACAAGAATCGCGGTCAATAGCAACCATGGCTGCGCCACCCCTCAAAACTGACTACCAATACACATCCCTTCCCTCTCCGACATCGATTCGGCTGCTTCGAATTCTCTCGGGGGTTGATGAAGAGCCGATTCGATGCTCATTGGAAGTCGTGGATCTCGCCCATGAACCGCGCTATGATTGTCTGTCCTACACGTGGGGAGACCCCCTCTACCGCGAATTATATGCGTCGCAGGAGCTCAGGCAGACAATGTCTGCAGACCGCCTGATTCCAATGGACTGCGATGGACGGGTCATTTTGATCACCAGGAATCTTCGTGATGCACTTCTGCAACTGATTCGAAATGGTCCCTCGTCCTCCAACGGCATCCATCCATCCTTCCAACGGCAAGAGCGGATCTGGGTCGATGCGGTCTGCATTAATCAAACGTCCAAGCAGGAGAAGAGCGTCCAGGTAGCGATGATGGACCGCATCTATTACAAAGCCCAAACGGTAATCGTCTGGCTTGGCGTTGATGACGTCCACGTCGAAAATGCAATCTATGTCATGGGTCGGCTGGCGGCCGTTCCGCCAGAGAAACTTCAAAAGGAAATCCCGGAGGATCTTGTAGATCCTGAAACGGAGGAGTTGCTTGGGACCTTTATCGAGTCTTATGAGTGGCTGGATTTGGGAGGATTCCTTCGGAGGACCTGGTTCAGCCGGATATGGGTTGTGCAAGAGACCTTCTTCGCACAGAACATTATCGTCTTCTGTGGCTCTTACATCCTCTCTTGGAATGATATCACTAGTGCTTCACGGACACTTAGGAACAGCAAACTGGGGACGCTCCTAGAGTATAAGGTGGAGAGCACTCTGCCCTCGAGCTCGACGACAAGAGATGTGGGTAATAAAATCAACAACCAGCACATCTTTCAAAATCTGCGAGAGAAATCAGAATTCCTCAACCTAGAAATGCTCTTGAAATACAGCAAATATTTCAACGCTACCAATCCTCGTGATCATGTCTACGCAGTTCTGGGGATGAGGGATCCCCCATGGAAGTCCAAAGTGGCCCCGAGGGATATCGTTCCCAATTACGAGATAGGCGTGGAAAATGTCTTCACCGATGCCTCTTGGATCATCATCAAGGAAATGAGAAACCTAAATATACTCTCTCTGGTGGACCCTCAAGTTGTGGGTCGAAAAGCTGGGATAACCCTTCCTTCTTGGGTGCCTGATTTCAGCGCCACCCCCCTAACCGAATTGATGAATGGCAATTCCACAACTCCCCAAAGCGAACAACGTTGGAACGCTAGCGATGGATTGACGTGGGAGATGCCAGCGCAGGTACATTCCGAACGGCTGCCTGTGTCCGGTTTTCCCGTGGACATCATCATCGAGTTTGCCGGAGACATTGGCCAATACCAAATCACGGCCTTGCTCTCCTTCCTGGAAGACTACCTCAAGCAACATCCCGCTGGTGGAGGAGCAGAATCTAGCGTGGAGACGTTCTGGCGGACCCTTATCAAAGATACGTTCCGTGGCCTGCCTGCAGGCGAAGATGCTCGTCTCGCATTTCCCCTATTGCTTATTCTCTTCATCAGCGATATAGATGACGAGATAGAGATTAACAAAGAGAAAATCCAACTGCAATGCGACAATCCGGATGCCCGGCAACAGGTGAAGGAACTCACTGCTCTGTATTCTCAAACCGAGACCATCCTCTCCAATCTCTTAAGGAATGAGAAAATTTCAAGTGACATCATCCCCACCTGGTCCCACGCCCAAGAGATCATCTCCATGGCACAAAACAATACCCTATCATCGGCCGTTAAGTACGCGTCCGATTACATCAAGGCTAGCTTTCATTCCGCCTACGCCGGACGACGACTTTTTCGAACAACAGACATGAACTATCTTGGGCTTGGGCCCCAAAATCTTCAGAAAGGGGATACAGTCTGGGTAATTGCAGGAATGGCTGTTCCAGTCATCCTCCGCCCGTCTGTCACCAAAGGCCGTTGGATACTCGTTGGTGAAGCGTATGTGCATGGCATGATGAATGGCGAGGCTGTGAGGTTGAATGGTGGGGATGAAAAGGTACAGATGATTGAGTTAGAATGAAGCTAAGAGAAGTCGTATATCCTACTTGCTGCACAGCACAACGCATATTCAACGCTACCCATGACTTGATTA
The DNA here is from genome assembly GCA_019804575.2 of Pseudotulostoma volvatum. Lineage (NCBI taxonomy): Eukaryota > Fungi > Ascomycota > Eurotiomycetes > Eurotiales > Elaphomycetaceae > Pseudotulostoma > Pseudotulostoma volvatum. Next base: position 18,963 of record JAHQZX020005278.1, read on the forward strand.
TATGTATTCCCTTCCTCGTTATTACGAAATACACTACTAGTCCAAACAGTTATGACGAGCACTCTCCGCCTCTACACAATAAACCCCCAGTGAATTTAGGTAGCATTTGGCGAAGCCATTCATACCAGAGCCTATCGATGTCCACATGTGAAATGCTTAGCCCTGTCACGATGTATAGCTCAAACACCTATCCCTCTCCTCGCGATGAGTCAGCCTGTCCATCGTTGCTATGATAGTGAATGGTGTTGGAATGTAGGATAACTCGCAACGTTGGAGGTAGAGAATAGCTCCAGCTGAAAGCTCTGCATACACACTTAGCTGTTTTCGTGCAGCTGCCTTCACCAGCACATCGAATTTGTGTCAACTCTACGATGCCACTGCCCTACATCATCATATAGCTACATCAAGATCGAAACCCTGAAGCATCCAAGCTTGATTTCTCTATTCAAAATTCCATTGCGAGCTTAACTTCATCTAGTATTATCGGGCTGCACTGAAGCGGTACACTCGGTAAAACTGCAAGTATAGCTTTTTTGCACTGCATGGCTCCGGCTAAGGCTCGATCGTTCCTATATGGCTCCGTTCCATCCCGACCTCAAGAAGTTGACCATGTCGACTTCGAAGGCACACTTGCTCAGCTTCGCGTATAGCCTGTACTTGCATAACCTCTCCAAGACCAGCTCGCGGCAAGAAAAGAGTAAGGAAGCGATCGCGAGGGTCGAGGGCCTGATCGTTCGTGATGACACTTGAGACGAGGATGGCATTCAGGAAGCTTAAGGAAATCTTCACCACTTCACCTATGTTGCACCATTTTGACCTGGCACGAAAGGTGTCAGATTCTTTAGAATACTTTATATACATTAGCCAATTTAGGACTAGGTGGGAGGCTAGTGTAGTCGTTAAGAGTTTTCACCACCTCTTTCTAAGAAAGAAACAACATACTAATGATAGAACAAGGCAAACACATTCTGACAGAAGGACGATACGATTCGGCGAACTAGACTTTGAATTTTAATAGGCTGAATGGCGCAGGTAGTGTTCTTGGCTTCTCCACACAAGAGCATCCACCAAAAATTCTCAGCTCAGCACACTAACCTGGAATGATGTCGTCCAATGGACCATATACATGTGTATAACGTCGGCAGTTTAGAATTCTGATAATGACCCGCACTAGCGGGTTGAATGAATGAATTTGCGCCAAAGTTACATGAACAGGTCAGCAGGAAGCTTAGGGTAGCCCGCGTCAGATCTGACTTGTCATGAAATCTTCGATTCAGACCACGATATATGTATAATAAAGACTGGAAGTCCCTGTCCTTCCCGGTTTTCATGCAGCCTAATACAGGAGCATGCGTCACCGGACATTACCCGTTGTCCAAGGGCGCAGGTGGGACATTCTAGGCTGCACACCCCTACTGAGTGGAGGAATTAAGGCCAATGGCTTCTATTACAGGGCAGGGTTGGCACTGTGATCCCAGACCTGTTCAGGGGGGTGGAGCTTCGGAATTTGAGTTCCATGAAGTTTTCCATAGACTGTCTTTCCTCTACTACTTGCGCTTGAACTCCCGCATATCCATGAATGCAGCTGTCGGTGCCACTGTCCATTCCGTTATCCGCTTCTCTTATGCCCTGCATCGTTCCATTTGTCATCCTATCTTGGCCTCTTACAACAGTAGGAGCCTCCTCATTCGAAGGAGATACAGGATAAGTGTTGGTAGTATTTGGAAATGGAACATTTGCCATATCGACGGCCAAAAGAAACCGTGCGAAACATTCAACTAACGGCATAAAGAAGAGTCAATGTTGCCGACCAGTACGGCTTGTGACGTACTCTCAATTCCTGCAGTGGGTGCTGAATGCGAGCGCGTCTCCGGCTTAGAAAAGCTGCTCGCTCCCGTGACTGGCGAGGGATGAACATTGGAGCCCCTAGCAACTTTGAGTGCTGAAGATCATGGCTCCAGGCCTCGAAGCACCGCAGTAATAGTGTTAGTAAATAAAAATGAAAATAAACAATCCTAGCAGCGTTCCCTTTAAATTTTAATCTCGTCTGGTGTAGAGGCGTACTAATTGGCAATTGCAAGTCAAAAGACTAGTTGCCTCGGCTAATGATCCTATGGCTATATTATGTAGTCAATACGTATGCGTACTGTACTATATGATAGGGCATATGGATGTGTGACATACGCATATATGAACGGATACCTGTGTGTGCAGTCAGGTACGCTTCGCAGACATGTGTACGAATAATGGATACGCACGCCGTTAATCGGCAACACCCGCCTGCAACCATGGTCGAAAGGGTCTGAGATAAGACGTTATGGGGTCAGGTCCAAGCTCGAGACCTCCTTTAAAGATTTTGTCAAGCTCGTATCGTTTATGTAGTGTAGACTCCTCATAAAATTCACTCTACAAATTAGCAATTGTATGTATGTGTGTAACAGATAGGGCCAACTCCATGCATTCTGAAATAAGTAAATACAGGCTAGGTTCTTCTATCAAGAAAAAAAGAATCTAACAAAGAGATTCTGCCTAGAGGCTGTATCAAGGTGCCGTTTTACTAGAAAGAAAAAAGTCTATTCGATTAACAATTATAGGTGTTGGAATAAGCGATTCCGAAAACAAAGCCGCCCCATCAGAATGCCTGCGGAATAGCTGTCTCACTTTAAAAGTTTCCAGAATTTCTTTCATATCTCTCGTAACCTAAACGTTATAGAGGATTTAAAGGCGGCGCCATATCTCTGCCGCTTTTCCCGCCTGGATGCCTAATGGACTTTACGAAGTCACCAATGGCTATTACGCCGTAATCGGGGCTTCGCCACGCCGAAGTTGACATTGTCAATGTATTCCATCATAATACCCTTTAACAAGCAGGTTCCCTGATCGATACCCAGAATTGCGGTCTAAACTTGTACGCGGGTTAGAGGAACAAGCAGAAGCTCGAGACCTGGGGATATTTTGAAAGGGTAGTATGATGGGGACATTGAGGAAATCAACTTCGGCGTGGCGAAGCGCGTCCCTATTATGGCGCAATAGCCATCGACCTCGTAAAGTTCATTAGGTATCTAGGCAGGAATTTGGTGGAGATATGGCGCCGCCTTTATCAGTAACCTCCATAACGCTCGGGTTATTAAGGGTGTGAAAGAAATTTTGGAAACGTTGGACAAGATCGAGAGTGAGACAGTTGTTCCGCAGGCATCCCAATAGGGTGACCTTGTCTTCGGCGTCGCTTATTTAACATTTATAATTGTTAACTGAATAGATTTTTTTTCTTTTTAATAAAACGGTATCTTAGTAGTCTATGAGCAAAATCTCATGCTTGAAACAAATGGGTGGGTTTGAGTAAGCAGGGGGAAATACTTCGGAATGTAACGATCGCTCAATTAAGTGAGAAAGGGGCTCATTTCCTACCTACAAGAAAGTTATATACAAGAGATCACTTGGAGAAGAGAAGGAGAAAAAGGAGAAAAGAACAAAGGGGAAGAGGCTTCTTATAGCTTGAGGATCTGAGGAAGGAAGATCCTAGGTGCTGTAAGGAAGTTCCTACCTCTTGTGGATAACCCTGCCTCTGTAGCTAGGACAAAACCAAAAAAAAAAGAAAACAATCCAGCCCATCTGTTACATGATCCGTTCCAAGAATCCGGAATCCCGCTCATGGTTCCGGGCTTTGAAAAGAACACATCAACGTGCCATGGATATGCTATTTTATCTATTTCTCATCAGGAAGAGGGAAAGTATTTTAATAGATATATATAGGCAATATTTAAAGATAGGCTATACTATATAGTATTCAAAATAGGTAGTATTGACCGGTCGGTTGGGGGGTCAACTCTTCTAGGCGTCGCTTGGCCCTTGTTGCCCACAGTTTCATCTAATATGAGAAGAGGAAATAATATTCCCCAGGGGGTCCCCTAGGGCCTAGGAAATAATATTATAGAGAGGTTCTACAGCACCACACTTTGACAATTTGTTGATAGTTCGTTTCCGCGCCAAAACGGTTAAGCCCTAAACTCTAAAAATCAAACCGGGAAGGTGTGATGACAATTTGAATTATTTACCATAACAATTGAAATAATAATAGCGGGGTTTATGATTAGAAGTGGTGTTCAATTCCGTTCGACTTTCAACTAGTAACAACTGAATCTAGCAAAGCCTAGCTGATGTTCAGCAGATGAACATCGCATTCAACCAGTTGAACAGTGTTAAACGATTAATAATCACTTTAATTCTGCATACATGTACCACGACCGGTACCCAGCCAATACCCAATTTGGCTCCGATCTTTTTATTCATGACTGGAATTTCTCTAACTTCTAATAGTAAAAAAGAAACCTAACATCCACTACCCTAAGGTGGCCCAACTTCTACCCTGAAGTTCCTGAACTGAATTGAATTGTGGGTGAACCGAACCGTCCTGAACTAAAGTCAATGCCTTTCAGTATGATATTGAGCATGCACTGCCGTATGGTAGCAAATTCGTCAAATCAATATCATACTTCGGCTTTTCACGGATCAGCACAGTGGATGACGGCTTTGTGATGACTATTAATAATAATAGGGAGTTGCTACACGCACAGCCCCTTTTACTAACCACAACCAAGCCAGGCGAAGGTATAGACAATTAATATTGGTGCCCTAGGCACTAGGATTAGTCAGCTCGCTAGTTAGCTAGAGACCATCCGACCCGGTCGGAGGCTATCGGCCCGATCCTTAGCATACCCCCTTTTTCTCTTCTAGCCACGTCGCTCCTGGCAACCACACGTTTTCTTCTGCTATGGCATACCCTCCCGCCCACCTCCCTCTACACGGACGTACAGGGCCAGGTGGAGCCCATCCTTGGGAATTCCAAACCCGTCTTACTGCCCACCTCCCTATACACGCATGGGGCTTGGTGGAGCCCCTCGGTGGGACATTCGTGCTTTCGTTTACTGCCCGCCTTGCTGTACACGTGCGTACGGTGCAGGCGGAGCCCCTCATTGGGACATTTGAGCTTTTGTTTTACTGCGGGCGTGTTTGAATTTTCGGGCGTTCTTCCAGTTTTATTTTATTTTTTTCTTTCTCCTGTATATAGAGGATACATTAGATAGAGCCCCTTCAATGGGAGCGACAACGCTTCGCTCTGAATTGATGCCGCCAACATCTACGCCAAGACTGACAATGTCAGCCTGGGACCGCCATCACATAGGTCCCCGCATCGTTCAGGTGAGAGCTGTGCCGCCAATTCATAAACCATTTTGCGTCCGTAGCCACCGGTCCGCATAAAAAACTCATTAACCACACAACCCCTTCCCAAAAAGGCTAAATCCTACCCTATGTACTAGTAGAACATGGTACCTTAAGTAATCTACTATCCTGCATAGAAAGTTCATTGTGTGTCCATGTGTAAGTTACTCCATGCAACGACTAGTTCTCTACCTCGATTTTTTACATTGTTTCTCGTTGTTGCTCCTGACTTTGAGCACTACCACAGCCCCGTCCTCGTCCTCGTCCTTGCCCTCTTCCTTCCACATTTTGTGTTCCGTCCGTTGGCTCTCCGCCAAGTTCATTCAAACCCAAAAGCATCACGTCGAGTTGATCGATCCCGATTGATAGCTCCCTCTGGACAACCTCGTGACCTGGTGACTTTGGTTCCAAAAGAAAGAGCCGTGGGTCAATAACTTCATCTGGTTGAGAATCCAGACGTCATTGGGGGTGAAAATGCGCTTTCGTCAACGATTTCCCTGATTTAACAAATTCCTTTATAATGTGGAGGCAAGGAATTCCCATAGATCTTTTGGTAACCCAAGTGCACCTCTCAGGTATCACCAACTGACCCGGGGTACCCGCGGATAAGTATTTCTCTGCGAAGGAAGCCACTTTGTTCAAGGCAAAGAGCGACGCCTTTGCGAAGATCCGCGACATCCAAGGCGATACCAAGTGGCTAATTGGCTTCGCTATCCTCACATTTGCTATCGCACTGGCATTCTCAAAGTGCTAGTGTGATAAGATCCGTCTAATTGATTGGACTACTGTTAGAATGTCGTTCGTCGATACCTCGAGATCTCGCTTCAACAATCCATGAGCTCCTTTGCCCCATGATGCGGCGATGTTTCCAAAATGCAGATATTGATCCACCCAGGCGTGGACAGGCTGTTCTTCCCTTGGTAGTTGTCGGTACGCTCACGTACCGAAGTGAGACATGCAACAGTACAATCTATATTATACTATTGCTGGTGTCTGTTTTGCTAAAGGGAACCGCTATCGAGAGGATTTATTTACAGTGGTGCTGACTAATCACCGCTAAGTCTTCCACCCGAGACTCCTAGTCAACGTGATTCCACCTATTACACCGACAGTAGCCATTCATTCTCAAGATAGCTAATTAGCTCCTTATAGCATTCGGATCTTGAAATGCTCCCATGCATCGTTGGCACTAGTTTCGGTTGAGGCATGGACCAATTTATTCCGGAGTCCGATCATATCCTTCCATTTCTCATTAACTTGGCGTCTATATTCTTTTGTACCCAGCCCTTCACCTCCTCAAGGTTCACAGCGGAAGAAAGGACGCGCATTTTTCAGGATATTCTTTTCAGTGTGCCATACAAGGAATACAGTTAGCCAATGGGAATACCTCACTTGCGGCAAGAATTAAAGCATCATCGTTATCTGTGATGATCGTTTGGGGATAGTCTAGGCCAAGTTGTAAGTATATTCCCTGTAAGCATTGTAGCGCAAAGGTGAAATAGAGAAGAGAAATCGAGCGTTGTGCGGGCACAATAGATAAATATTGACGAATATGATTACCCATTTCCGATTCTACCTACTTAATATTCGATTAATATAACACATAATTTCAAGGGCCTCTATCTCTTTGGTTCATATTAGATTTGGCTATTTGCCACAGATATCACTTAAAGATATCAATCGGTTGGTTGTCTTTATTAATGCTGATGTCATGTCAACAAGACTCTTGACATGGGGGTTATATACCCTTAATCCCCCAGCAACTCTCCTCCGAAATTGGGGGAGCGACATAATTAGTTGAACCTGACAACACATGGCATGCATTCATGGCATTGTGATGACTTTAGCATGCATCCCGAGAAATTCATTCTGAAAATCTATTCTAACACAGAGAAATGCGCTACTATCATATTATTATATCATATGGTATATTTGTAGCGTTCTGTACAACAGGAGGATGAGAAGTTGGAGAGTATGGATGAATGATGGGGTGAGGGAAGTTCTACGAAGCAAATTCAGCAGTCTAGGAAAAAGTGTATTGAAACCTTCCAGTCTCTCTCTCTGGGTACCGGCATCGATCTATATATACATTATAGAGATATCCTGCATTATCTAACCCGAAACCAAATCGGCGAAATCTAACTCGGTGAAATCCAACTGGTGAAATCCGAATCTAGTCGGATCATAGGTGCTTTCTTTGCAACGGTTGTTACAATATTGCTAGCTCAACCCGAACCAAGACTTAGCATTAGACGACTGGCCTACATACAATGCATCTGACCGCCAGGCATAGTATTTTGGGCAGATCCAGTAATAGTACAATGAAATGTTGGAATAAAGGATTTATGCATTCGGGGGATATCAGAAAGTTGATGACATATGTCATCAAAGAGCCGAACAATGATTCTTAAGCGAACCCTGCCACTAAGTTTAGCATCTCCGTTGGAGGTTTTGCTACCATAGATAGCTGGTGTGTTCGTATGGTCTCTTTTTATTTAGCAGGCCGATTTCTAAGAATAGTATCACGAAGAGCTGGGTTGATGGAACACGGCTTTTTTTGATACTAGCTTATAATACATCCATATAAGCTTAAGACAGATCCACGGTTCAGCACCCAACCACAAAAGCTAACGCTCATATCATCAATATTCCTATGGCCCTATTATTGTTCATTCATAAACCTTACCCAACATAAGGTTTATAGTACTATGATACTACAAGGATGGCAACACATATTTCCTAACTTGGTATTCAACATGCGAGATGTTGATACAATGTTGAATTGTTGAATATTCCTCAACAATTCTAGGAAGATTCTGGCGTATTTTATAACTTCGATATAGCCCGGCTTTATACCGGTAAGCCGGAGTGCGACTTTATAAGCCAGGAGCGTGAACTTGTGGAATTCTGTTTTCCTTTCTTTCTTCCTTTCTTTGCCTTTGGATTCTTGTACGACCGCCCCTTAGCTTAGTACAACGAACCCATTACTTATGCTTTGGGCTTGGGTCATCACAATTACAATGTTCGGGTATGCACTCAAGTAATGTTCTATCCCAAACATAATTGCCTGAGCTCAACCATATTGAGCGATTCTGGTGCCACAGCAAACAGTTTGCCCGAGAGAATTGTGACTATACGTTCGGCGGTTTTCAGGAGAATTGTGAAGGGTTAGACCCTTATTGGTCTATTGTAGCTAAGATACAAGAAGAATCGAAGAAAGTAAAATCTGTTGGAATAAAGGATTTGCGCACATGGGAATAACGGAAAGTTGGTAGCGTGTCCCACCAAAGAGCCGAATAATTCC
>JAHQZX020005279.1:0-27479 GCA_019804575.2 Pseudotulostoma volvatum
TCATGAAGTCTAAACACTAAGCGAAGTACCTCACTGGAATGCTCGCGCCTCGAGGTTTTTGGTTTGGTAGGCATGATAGGGTTGAGTGTTGTATGAAAACAGGGATGTAAATGGATTAGTGGGTCAGGTGACAAAATGTCTCATGACGTCTGGTATCCGACTGTACAACAGAAGACACAGTCTCACCCTATGACATATTTACTCGCTGGAGTGGACCCTGCGCCCGGACTATGACGTATGTACGCAAGGGTCTAGATCAGATGTTTGCATGGTCACAGAATGCTTGCCATCGTTAATGTATACAATGCGGGCCCGGGCTCGAAAAGAACAGGACAAGTTGTCGCTGGAGTGGAGTATCTTATTTACAGCATTCAAGAGCCTGTGCTCGGTCTAAAGCCCGGAAAAAGGGACAAGTCAGCTCCGACGGCTAATCTCACTTCTGCCTCTTGGAATCTAGAAAGGGCTGCCTGTGAATCGAACGGGGTAATCCTTCACAATTAGGTTTGCGCCACACCTAGGCGGTCTGTGCTGGAGCGGATCTGCTGGCAAAGGAGCGGATGACACTAACTATGCCGCCAGGGCAGGAGGAAGTCCCCTGTCACAGCTGGACATGCACTAAGAGGTGAGCGAGAGACTTGTTATGAAGCTCCTCACCACGGATAGGGGAATGGCCAAGTCCTTGCACAAGGGGCAAAAATAGCGACGGGCCGGTCTCGCCTTTTTTTTTCTCTTCCTTTTCGGGTTTCGCTCTTTTTTTGGGCACGGGCTACAGGGCACCCAGGTATTTACCTCCGGCGCCAAATAGTGTCCTATGTATACGCTCACTAACAGTACCATCCTAAGACGTAAAATAATGCAACAACAAATTGTATGTAAGTCTACAACCCACATCTCAGACCCCTGAGCTGGTTAGGAAGGCGGCGCCTACTAGCCTCCCAAAGAAGCCGGCCCAACCTGTTTCAAGCAGGAGGCCGATCCAATCGAATAGAGTATGTATAAGACTTGACCCTTCGGCCCGTACACATGCACATCGATAGCATCCTGCCGCTCGGGAAAGAAGTGAAGATGGCCTCCTTCGTTCGAACTGGGATTGCAGTCACACCGAGTCACACCGAAAGCCGGGACTACGGTGGAAGATCTGTTGTCAGACAAGGAGAATTTCCTAAGCCCTTGGGAACGGATGAATTGAGGGTGACAAGAATGGGTGGTCAAAGTGCACGACCTCCCAACGAGAATGACAGTGTGAATGGGAAAAACAACTTATACGCCGGGGATGTCTCGATCGAGGGAAAATGTCCTCCCAGAAGTAACCGAAGCGTTCGGTGTGGTCCCGGAGACTATACGCTGGGTCAGAAAGCGGGAGGGATTCGCGACAGCCTTTGTTTTGGCTTTTCGAGCTGGGCCTTAGGGTTGTAGTAGTCATGGGGGCCCGCCTGAGGGTAGAATATCCTACCTCCAGGGGGTGTAAGACCGCCTCAGTGCAAAAGGTGCTGGGGAATTCATAGAACACAAGGGTGTAAGGAGATGCCAAGGTGCAGGCTTTATAGTGACTCGGGTCATCGGGCAGCTGGGCACCGACTCGAATGCTGTATCAAGTGTGTGAATTGCGAGCATGCAACAAACAGTACACCATGTCCCAAGACAGCGTCGGTTTCCCGGAGGCCCCCGAGGCGCGAAAGCCAGCAGACTGGGTCGTTTGCACATCTAAGTTGTCTTTGGATTGATTGTTTTTTTCCTTTTTTTCCTTTCTCATTTGTTTACCGCGACACGGGCTACAGAGCACCCAGGTGATCTCCGGGAGGTATTTACCGGCGGGCGCCAAATAGTGTCCTATGTACATTATTAGTAATACCGTCCTACGCAGCCGCTTACAGACGTAATAATTACAAATGGCATAAGAAACAATAGCGCTAAATATTTAAGGTTAGCAGCATACTAGCGTTGTGTACAAGTCTTTTATTTTTACGAGGTGTGACAGGGAGTTGAAAGCCTAAAAGGATCTAGCGCAAGCCATGGGCCTACACACCTTACCGAAAAATATCTTTATAGAGGTTGAGGTTATCATTGAACCCCTAGCTCCACTCTGAATATACTAAATATTACATTCCGAGGTTTCTTTCAATATCTACCTTATTTATGGACACTTTCACGCCCGTATGGAGGCATCAAAATGGTTACCTGCATACACATCTTTATAAGAGTATGAATAAGGTCAAGAATAATAAGTAATGAAAATTGCAATCGAAACCCAGATGAATTTGTGAAATCATCACTTATAATGATCATACCTTCCTGAGGACACTTTATGATATGATAGCATAGAGCAACGCGGGACGGTTGTTGTTGTTGCATTGTTTAAACGTCTTTAAGCGGCCGAAAGGCTGCATAGGACGGGCAAAGCGGACTTGCGGCGTCTATGACGACGACAAATCCTAAAAAGCAATAATAGTAGAGTAGTACAATGATATGCTTAGGTGCTTTTAAGTCTCGAAATAAGAATACACTGTGGCTCACAATGAGGAGTCCCCCTTTTTTAATGAAAGCTGGTATCATACTATATATGTTGGGTTCAAGTGAAGTAATGATCCGGCGCCGAGCATAACTAAGATTCCGAGAGTATAGCTACATCGTATGTATGTCCTCTTGACTTTTCCTGCCGACATGCCTAATAATAGGAGGAGAGTTGAACCCCCCAACTTTTCAGCCCTACTTCCCACCGAAAGTGTTCTGGCTTTGAAAACGAACACATTACGGTACCATATATTTTTTATCTATTCTCATAAGGAAGAGGGGAAATATTCTAAATATTTAGGGATAGCACCCGAAATAGGTATAGACCGATCAGCTGGGGACTCATCTAAGGTTCTCCCATTTTTCTTCAAAATGCCGTCCCGCTAAAGGCAGCTCAACTTGACGCGATAATAATCGTACCACATCATCACCATACAACCCACATTTTCCCTATATTCTTTGTTGTAAATTATGTCAGACTACTTCGGGTCGAAGCTCACCTTAGAATATCAAATGCAGTATCCAAAATCCTCCTTTTGCTAGCTTGCGAACCAATTTAATGTGGATAAGGACTAGCTAGCTGCATCGTCACTCAAGAACGATCCTACGAATCTTAAGCTAAATGCCCATCGAGACGAGGCCCTTTTTGGGTATCTGACACGATTAAGGGAGAATTCGAGCCATAAAATATCATATAAGGATATTGCTGCCGTTACCGAGGTGCCGCTGCTATCGTAATATAGCTTGAGTAGCTTCGGATTGTTGATGTAGCTCGTTGCGAGTGGTTGGCAGGCTCCAGATACGGTCTTGTAAGCCTACAGGTGAATCCGATATGTTTGTCTCACCTTGTTGACGCCCTCATTTGGCATTGGCTTTAGATTCTCCAGTGACAATGAAGCTGGTCCCTATGCACATTAAACTGGCTCGCAAGCCAGCAAAAGGAGGATTTTAGATACTGCATTTTATATTGTAAGATTCGACCCGAAGTAGTCTGACATAATTTACAACAAAGAGTGTAGAGAAAATGTGGGTCGTATGGTGATGATACTCCCTTTAGCGAGGGGGGTCATTACCTCGATAAAAAGTCTCCACGTGATTTTTCGAGCCTGAAAGTTAAAGGGTCCAATCGGAGATACAATGTGATAATAAGTAATATTAAAAGTTAGTATCTACGTGTTAAGTATACATAGGTCACCGTACGTTCACTCGGAAAGTCCGGCTTATTGTACTGTCATCTTGTACTGTCATCTCGTACATGGATGATGTACCTATCTATATAGTACATACATATTATGCACGTATACCGTATACTATATATAGTTACATGGTACATACTATAGGGCGACTATATTATTATATTATTATAACTTAAGTAATTTATATGTGAAGACGAGACTAATAACATCAGTAAAAAAACCTTCTTGTGTGAAAGGTTTTGATGCCTCTAACCTGCAGGGCCCAATGATAATAATTACTTTACAACAAATCTTACTCAGTAATGTCTCTAGTGCCCCTCCCTGCATCTCAGTCAACAGCTACGGCATGTGCTTGTTGAACAAACCCGAGTTCACATCAGGATCTCAATAATGTGGAGAAGAACCTACTTGTTCCTACTGCTAGTTCGGATCTATTTCGCCTTCTCCCCGAGTTATCTACATCCCGATGAAAATTTCCAAGGTCCGGAGGTGTTCGCGGGTATGTGGTCGATCGTTTTTCTGGGGGAGTGCCTAATGCTCGAGCTCCTGTTGCGGCCTACGAGTGATCTAGTATCGTTTCCCCTCGTGCTTCATGACTTTACTTGCTCTCTTTAAGTGCGCGTTCTGTGGATCTGCTTCCGTCGTGCTACACCGGCCCACAGGCATTTCGCTGGAGGCTGATCGGATTTCTTAGGACGCATATTCTCCTATCCATCACGATTGACCTGGGAGTTTACTTCCGCACATCCAATACGTAGTGTCTTTCCATTATGGCCCGTCTACATTCTACCAATGAATCTACTCAAATGGTTCTACAATGAGATGAGCGATGGAAATCCCCCTCCGAGCTTGGTATACTACGCACTACGAGGGGGGATGTTTACGCTGAGCTTTGTGCTCGAGGACTGGGCCATATATGAACTGGTATCATCCCCACGACACCGTGTCCAGACAGTAGTGTTAGTCGCATCCTCCTATGTCACATGGACTTATCAGACGCACACTTTCTCCAACTCACTGGAAACACTCCTGGTGGCATGGGGATTGGTGTTAATCCAACGCATTGTTGACGATAAGGTTTGTTTTCTGTGGATGCTGTTGGAAAGAACATTGGTAATCTCTGTGTAGGAGCGCACTGGCTTCTTGTCATGCATTGGCTTGTCATTTGTTGCAGTCATGGGCGTCTTCAACCGCGTCACATTTCCCGCCTTTCTCGTGATACCCGGTTTGCAATTGCTTCCACATTTTGTACAGAAGTAAACATGTTCCCCCAATCTCGGATGCCGAATGCGTACCTAACCGTGGAAATCAGACCTCTTTCACTTCTTTGCATCGTTATCTTTGGGGCTCTTTTTACCTTGGCTGCCATCATTACGGACACCGCATTCTACCGCCCGTCTTCAACATCCATTCTCAATGCCCTCCGAGAGCCTATAATGACGCCTTTAAACAACCTTCTCTATAATACCAACACTGCTAATCTCGCCCACCATGGACTCCATCCCCACTACCAGCATTTTTTAGTCAATCTACCGCAGCTTCTCGGGCCTGTATATATTATGGTCATGTCTTCACTCTTTATTGGGTCAGTCAAACATACTGATCTAAATCTGAAGAATTGGCGCGCCACATCTGCTATTTCCGGTACAATGATCCTCTCCATCTTTCCGCACCAAGAGACCCGATTTTTAATCCCAGGCATACCTCTACTTCTATCCTGCATTAGGTTGCGCAAGTCTCGGTTGTTCCTAGCAACGTGGATCATCTTCAATTCCGCTTTCGGTTTCCTGATGGGCATATACCATCAAGGTGGTGTAATACCCACTCAACTGGAAATACCAGCCTTAGTTTCGACCAACATAGCCGAACAAACCAATCTGGTTCACGCAGGCCGTGGGAGTACTGCAACCGTCTTTTGGTGGAAGACATATTCACCCCCTCTGTGGTTACTCGGCAATAATAGCAGCTTTCCCCCGAACATTATTACTCGCGACCTCATGGGCATTCCCGGAGCAGAAATGATCCAGGAACTGGAGACTTCTCCGGATTGCCAAGGCCAGCGCGACGCTGTCTCTGACCCCCAATCGCAAGGCTCATCGAAGAACAAATTTGCTTTTCTAGTCGCACCCCGTTCTGCCACCTTTCTCGACCAGTATACTCTAGACCGTTCATTTGCTTCTCCAGTTTCCACAAAGCTCAATCTTCAAGAAGTCTGGACGTACCGGAGACATGTTAACCTCGATGACCTGGATTTCGGGAAGGACGGTATTCTTCCGACTCTGAAAAGAGTGATTGGCAGGCGAGGCTTGACCGTCTGGGCTGTGAAACGACTAGATTGCGAATGATGCAAATATGAGTTTCGTTCAGATACCTACCATTAATCCTGTAAATTAGTTACAAGAACGATTAGAAGGTGATACCCATCTTAGGATTTGGAACTCTTTTTTTTGTAATATATTATTACTGTTTTTTTCAAATCCTTTCTTGTTAATACTTCTCTTCCCATCATCTTTTATTTCCCTCCCCCCCCCTCTCTCTCTCTCTTGCCATTGGTCTCTCGACTGGTTCATGCCTTCATATATGGTTATATTCTGTTTATTGCAGATTGGAACAAAGCGAATGATATAGAATCATGCCCTTCTAATATAAATACATCATCACATGCAAACAAGGACTCCATGCCTATCCACCCACCTGGATAATTAGATGTACCTGCTCTACTTCTCTTTCTTTGGCAGTATATACATACCATCTATTCTCGATACGGGGTATTGTCACCAAAATTAAGAATGGTTACAGGTAGTACAATACTTAAGGCTCTTAAATAGATACATCTGTAATTCAGAAGACACCTCGTGTGGTTTTCTTCCTTTATCTACTCAGTCGTGTCGTGCACACTCCAACTTGGGTGCCTTATTATCGATCTTCAGGATTTATATCTGCCCATTTCTAATATAGCCATAGTTACTAGTTTTGCCCTACCGAGCTACCCAAGCCATGAAACTAGAAATAGAACCATTAAGGCTCTGACCAAGGCACCCCACTCTTTGGTTTACGTAATTAAAGACTCAATACCTTTGCCTTACTCGAGAGTTTTTGACAAGATCAGTACATCTTCTTGCTGATCGTCGAAATTATATATTTAGCCCAGACCAGGGGCCCAGGTACGCAATTTGAACATTCTCCTTTGCCCATTATCTTAAATACATGACGTGGGAGAAGCTAAATGTGAGAACCATGAAAGAGGCATCGAAACCACAACTAGGATTTAGAACTTGAACGGATCGCACGCCAAGGTAAGACATGACCACAGGAGATGGTGGCGGGGAGCGGGGGGATCAGATTGTTGGCTAGCTCTAGCTAGTAAATTCCAAACTTGCACCTTGAATAATATCTTGTCTAAAGGCGAGGCATCGAGCACCTAAGTAGGAAAGCTAGATCAAGTAGCAAGCCGAGATCAACAATTGCAAAAGGTCGTATGGATTGAAGCGCAATAAATTTCACAAGCGCAGAATCGAATTAACATTCACCGGTCGATCGAGAAAAACGAGTCATTGTTCATCGCCTTCTTCAGGTTGTTCGAAGAGGAAATTCGCTGCGAGTTCCTCATTCTTGTCGCAGGCGAAATAAGCTTGAATGACTGACTCTCGCGAGAATCCGAGGCGGCAGAGCTTTGAACATGTGAGACCCTGATCTGAATAGCGATAATTTGCGTAGGAACATACCCTTTCGATAGCGTCTCTCTCTTCTTCCGTAACCTGGATCGCATGTGCACCAGGAGGGAGTGCAGACTCATCATCGATATCCTCGCTTAATAGCTGAAGGAATTGATCTTGATTCTGTCCGATAAGCTGTGCCAGTTGAGGATTCCCGGCTCCAACTTGTTGTAGAATGGGCTCGAGCATTTGAGGTTGTTGCTGCACGAGCTGGCGCAGTTGCTGGAAATGTGGGTTATTGCGAAGAAAGTCGAGATTCTCGAGAGCCCCCGCTTCTCCGGCAGTAGCACCACCGCCAACGCCGGTGCCAGCGGCACGAGCTCCACGCCCGGCACCACCTTGACCAGTACCCGCTTGAGCAGCAGCTTCAAACAAGTTGACAGGCTCCTCTTCAGACGAGGCTGGCGCGTTTGCTACTGCTGGAGGGTGGGGTGCTGGACCAGTACCGACTGCGGCGGCTGCCCCAGCCCGCTCCGGTTGAGTATTTTCTGGAATGCCCTAAGGAGGTTAGCTTTTAAGTCAATCTAATTGCAAGCGTCAAATTACCAACATTCAGGAGGTATTCAATTGCACGATCTGGGTTGAAAAATGCAGCCCTCATAGCTCGCTCGATTTCACCTCTTTCGAATCCCATTGCCTCGATCTCGGCAATGGCAGCCTCGCTCTGAGAACCCATGAGCAATGCTGAAGGATCGTTGAAAGATGGAGCTGCAGCAGGGTTGGGAGAAGGGGAAGTTGGGGAAGTCGGGCCGGTAGCGCTTGACAAAGGCACTGGAGCCGGAGGTACTGATGGTGTAGACGTTACGGCTCTAGCTGGTGTGGACGAGGCATGTGAAGAAGATGGAGCGGCTGCGGAAGGGGCAGCTTTGGGCTAAAAGAAAGTCAGTATTTGTTTAAGGACCAAACTAGGTCCTATCCTCTCACTTTTGATACCATGCAGACTACGAAGCCCTTCTCTTCAATGTTATACGACTCGATGGTATTGGCATCTTGGAGGATCTTGCCTGAAGAGTAAAACGGTGGTCAGTTCCCGAAGTAGAAACGGCCAATTTGATCTGTTGGCTAACCGGAATATATCAGCTTTTGTTGAGCGACATCCCATCCTTTCTCCTGAAATATTTTCTCTTTCACCTGGCTAACCTGGAAAGGGACCTTCAGTCAGCTTCCGCACGCTCCAAACCGGACATCTTAGGAGGCAAGTGAGATTTGTGATATACCGTTGCTGACGGCTCAGCCTCGATGACGAATTTCTGCTGCTTCAAATCCTAGTTGAGTGCAGTCAGCACATAGACGCCCGGCAAATTATAACGCCTCATCGCTATAGCATACTTTAAAAGTGAGCTTCATCTTGCGGGCCTGAGGGAATATTGGTGGGGGAGGAATTTAGGTAGGTAGTGGCGGGGAAGCTTTTAGTCAGAGGGTGATACTATATAAAGTACGAGAGAGGTTTGTGGGAGTTAGAAAGCAGCTCCAATGATTTCAGAACTAGTTAAATAAGAAGAGTCCCTAGGAACGATGACTGGAGAGAAAAAGCGAGTTAGTTATGGAGACAGTCACGATAATGATGATGATGGTTAGGCAGTGACTTGCCCTTCACTTTGTGGCATTTTTGCTAACGTCACCCTAAACCTCATTTATATATATGTACATACAAGTACTTACATACTCTGCCTGGCGCCAAGACCGCCGCATTTGCCATTTGAAGCACGGGCCAAATAGTAATTGATTAGCTAGAATGAGTAATAAATGCTGGAATAGGAGTACGGACTTTATGTATTAAATGATACAAAATACAGTTAATGATTACTTAAGTGCTTTCACTGCAGCTGCCCATTCTAGTGTTGTAGTCTGAAGATATCCATTCCCTCGGGATATATCCTTATCTACACACACGAAGCCCACCTGATCATGAGGTCAATAGAATGAGATGCTTCTAAGAGTTATCAGTCGTCATTGCTGTAAAAGCATCTGTCTCTACAACACTTTTTCCGGTCCCTTTTATTTTCTTTTTCTCGGAAATCATCATGTTTTTGGTTTGTAGGTAGGAGATGATATCTGGCTCTCTACGTTTAAGACCACCCTCCTAATCGTGTTTCGGAATACCTCTTCTGTGATCAACATAAAGCCTCTCCTGAAAATTTGGCATGTTCCACCCTTGATAATGGCAACCTTAATGTAAAAGTCAAAAAATTTTTTGTAAAAAAGAATCGCGAGTGGCGGTGTTTTTTCAAGTTATAATTATAGGTACAAGCCCTGGTCGCCGTTAAGCCTTTATAAATAGTGTAATCGCATAGGCCCGATTATCACCGATTCAAAGACTCTAATGTAAATATTCAACATAGACTTGCTATCATCCTTTCCTTATTCCATGATAGTCTCTTGCGCCCGGCTTACTTCCCACGGGCGGGTCGTGAATCACAGTTCCTTTCCATTATCTTTTAAACCCTCATTGGTGGATTGATTTTCCCAAACGAGTTAATACCATTTTGACATGTTCGTCGTTGTTCCAACTCGTTGCGGCTATAGATCAATAAAGGCTATAGGATGTCATCTAGGCAGTTTATAAAAATATTGTTAACAAACCTTTGGAACGTTCCAGGGCTATTCGTCCGCTCAAAACTTAAATTGTCAATTTACAATTGAATACAGTATTTCAGACCCACAATGTTCTTTTTAAAGTGGATGAAGAGGTGTCGAGCATATGCACTAATCAGTAGCGATGTAAAAATGACTCAGTCAAGACCAAGGACGATAGTATAAGGGCCATGAGTAGCTATTATCATAAGAGACCTCTAGTATACCCAGGAAAACATGGGTGAAACCGAACAAGTTGTTCCGTATGGCAATAATGAATGATAAAGCAACCGAGAAAAAGAAACAGAGTAAGAAGCAGCTGGCGCAACTAGTATACGGAATAATCAGATTACTACAAGACAATAAGAGCTGGAGATGGCCAAATTTATCCTTAGGAGTAGCGCTGTATGCGTGCAGTCATTTGTACGGATGGTAAGATAGAGAGTTATGGCCCCGTCCTGGAAAATTTTAGCTATGAGAGAATACTTTTCAAGGACAGGACTTTGCATAGCATATACCATACTCGCTAAGTAGTACCAAGCCTTATTATATTTCAGTATGTTTCAACCCGTGGCCATGTACATATATATACACACTTCAAAAACTGCGAGCATATTCAAAATATATAGTGCGCCTCGCAGCTCGTACATTTATAGCTGTTTACCTCATTTGCTAGGTATTTCATTTGGTTGAAGAGGTACTTAATATACCTCACGACGCAGGGTCCTCGGCTCTGCCAGTTCTCGTAAATCCATCGGTAAAAGAACCTCAATATCGAGGATTAACTAAGTGACGCGAAGTTCTCTATTTCATTAATTACAGGACATGAAAACGGGGGTGAAAGCAATATCTTTCATGTCTATCTATTCAAGGGATGTAAAACGATCTCTCAGCCTTGCCTTAGTCATCGAAATTTCCTTACATTACATTACATATTCCCATCTCAAAATTCATTCTCCCTTACAGATATTTTGAAAGCTTAATAGTTTATAAGCATATGTGCAAAGATAAAAACAGGCACTTACGAAACCAGCTAGAAGACCACACAATTGGCGCAAATGGTCACGGGCCCTGTTTTCAAATTTCGATCTAGGTCAATCCAAAAGCTGGAATTTCTTAGAATGAATTGACTTTAAAGGGGCAGTGGTAGAAGAACTCTGCTCTTGAATTTGTGAAGCTACGTTAATCGTATATATATAGTAACCGAGGAAAGACCACTTGTAGATCGGACTTGCCAATGTCGAAGTCAGTCTCTCATGTTCAATGGCCGAGGTTTTATTATCGTGGAGTTCTCCATTATGACATACCGATCCAGGTCTAATTACTGATAGGAAGAAGCCATAAGGCCGTTTGACAATATATATATGTATCATTATTAGTACATAAATATGTAATCCTCTTCCTATGATGTTTCACTCCCGTTTTCTGAGCAAAGCGGAAAAAAAAGCCATACGATTCAAATAAAAGCTACCTAGCTATCATAATTTTATCCATAATTTTACTGATAGAAGTTGAATCTGACGGATCGTGTTGTATTATGAAACATCATAATGTGATCTATTACCCGACCAGTATTTCCTTTTGTCTCTTATGGGCGGGAAATCTCTTAATACGATAATTTCATTACTAGCATTACGTATAGAACCAAAGAGCTCTCTCCTTTTCCGAGAACAAAACATATGTTAGTAGAAGACGGTCAATTGGGCGTATAGTAGATCTAGACATTATTATTAATAATACCATAAAAGTACGCCCCCAAATACATAGCGGTGGTGGCGCCCTGATTAGGTTACGATTGGGAAGGACTTTAGAGTCGTGCTAGTCCCGGAACGATATGGTACAGCACGATTAGACACATGTTCAGTACAAGCAACCCCTTCACAAACTTGCAGTAAAAGATGTTGGAAGAAATTTCACACAAATCGCCTCGCGGATTTCTTGCAATCCAATTATATGAGATACGACGTTAAACATGATTGAGGAGACGACTGGGTAAAAAATCAGGGCGAGTTTCCGGATAACTCTTTCGGTTGGGAGTTTGTATTGTACTTTGTGAAAAGTAAGTGAAATTAGAATCGAGCTCGTTTCTCTGTATATAGTACTAGTAATACATTAGTACATGTACGTAGGAATTTTCCTGCATTAGATGATGGATAAAGGTGAACGTGTCTAGTAGTCTCTATACTTCCTTTCTTCCTCCTGTGAGCTTCCGGATCCGAAATGCAAATATCCATAGACTCCTAACCACATCGACTTCTATTAGATGCCTATCTGTGGGCGTGTATGCTCATGATCTAGTAAATCTTAGTGTCAAACTAATTTCCACTAATATGAATTTCTACTGTTGCTACTAGATAAAGAAGTCGTATGTAGTATATACTTGCATCCATTATGTAGTTACTATATATGTGATAGGTACTGTTACTCTGTACTAGATTCTCCGAAGAATTAAATAATTTTCCCCATGTAGGTAGACTACTAGTATTTAATAAACCAGTTTCATTTCGATCAATCATACTATTTATCTTCTCAACAGATACTTGCATCTTTCGTTGTTGATGATAACCTTACACCTCGAAGATGTACTTAAATTGATTGGCACCTGGAGATAGCCGTGAACATGCGATGGTAAGTTTGTGTGCATACCTTCAACTCTTCCATCCAACAACACAGCATCTCTTTCTTTCTCTTTGTCAAATGTAGTCGTAGTACCCCAGCCTCCTCATATCAACTTTCTAATTCAGAGAATGAGTTTCTTCTGGATTCGATAGAGTACATCGATACAACTCACCTGTCCTTCACCGTCAAAAATTTTTTTTTTTTTCCTTCCTCATAAACATATCACAAACTCCCTTGCAATTGTTCTGCCTACTGCAATCCCTCCAGATTACAAACATCTTCGGTCTCCCTTTCGAGCCTTGCCTACTGTAATAACACGCGATTCTCGTTTCCAGAGGACTACTTCTTTACCTCTATTTCAACTCGCTACTTCACGTTGCGGGTTTCATATTGCCCCGACTTGATCCCGCATTTCCAGGAGATGGTGTCAGGTAAGGTCTATTCATCATTGGTCTGCAAGAGATGAGAGAGTATTCACCATTTCTTTCTTCGGTAGACAAGGCTATTCACTGCCTTGCCTTTGATTTCTTCTGTTTGTCTTCTTTCCCTTCCTACACCTCCAACCCTGGGACGCCGCATTTTGTTCTTCCCTCATCTATAAATTCCTCTTCCTCCATCCTTCAAATCTCACGCAAAGCTCCGCCTTCACCTCTCTACCTAAGTAGGACTCGTCAACTTCACTACCCCGAACCACATTCTCCAGTTTTGCTTTCCGCACGTGCCTTTGAGAAACTGATTTCTTGGATTCCGGAATATCGATCCTTCGCTCACAGAATCTCAGCAGACCTGGCGTCCTCTGGCATCATTACATTCTGCTAGTAGAAGCGTTTGGCTTGCCATTAACTTACTGCAATGGGCGTCTACATGTTTCTAGAACTTCCTAAGACCAACTTTTGCTGTTGAACTCCTTTAAACCAGCACCTATATTGACCTTAAGATCAGCATCTTTATCGTTTGCCATCAATTGGCGCTTTGGTTTCGAACCGGTGATAAACGCCTTTATAATCACCTAAAGCTACCTTGATATCTACTCGTCACTGCCTTCCCTAGGTCTTAATAACTTAATTCTCGCCCTCAAGATCTCCGTTCATGGCTGTTGCACTTTAAATACACTGGCCAATTACTCCCAAGTCTCTTATGACTGTTAACCTCGCCTGAGACCAGCCGTGCTACTCCTCATTTCCAGATCATCCCCTTATAATTATCTTGAGATTGATATCTTTATCCTTGGTGAAGAGCGCGACTCTTCATTGTCGAGCACCTCGAACACATACCGTTAACGTCCTTCAAGAGCCATACTCCGCCGTTGAATAGTCTACATCGTCGGCTCTTTATTTTTTGGGATCTAGACGTTGACTCTTTTATTGATCCCCTTAATTTCAGCTTCTTACCAAGCAAATTTATTCCGAAGCTATATTTCTAGAACGGGGAGGTCTTACTGATATCATATTCTTCGGAATCATTCGAAGAAGTTGTCATGGTTGGAGTCAAGCGCAGGCTCGAAACGGCTGTTGAGTCGACTGCTGCGCCCGCAGAGGGTGGAATTACCCCTGAAGAACTTTCCCAATCAGAATGTCGTATGTGTAGACCCATCAGTTGTTTATGTGCTCGTCGCCAGCTAACTAGCTACACACCTCCAGGACCATCCTATCACAGCACTGGTCGCACTCGCGGTGGGCGTAGACGCGTCGCTCCTAATAGCAAAGGTAACCATCTTGAAAATCAGTCAGTTGCTTCAAATCATCTACCCGCTGAAGAACTAGCGGAGCCTCCAGCCAAGCGTGCGAAGAAAACTCCTCCACTTCAGGAAGCATCCCAGCCTGTAGGTACTCGGAAGTCAGCTAGACTGCTTAATAAAGCTCGTGCAAATTCTGTCCCTCATGAGGCCCCAACCTCGCAAGATGTGATTGAGGTTGCCGCCGTTGCGCTGGGGTCTACTGGGCAAGATGCAGCTACTAGCCCACGGACGAGGCATCGTGGTGCTACCGATAAACGATCTCGAAGCACTGCTACTGCGTCTGCGAGCCTCAATCCTCAAGCTTCCACCCTCTCACAATCCAACACTTCTTCTAAAGCCGTTAGCTCTTCTATTGGGGCCCGCGATGCTAAGGGTAACACCATTGGCAATGACGGTATAAGCGTCTCTAATGACGCCGCTCCTGAACGACCCGGGGATCAGGCTGAGAAATCGCTCTCTACTTCTCAAAGCGGCACTGGTTCTGGCGCTAAGAACACATCTACTACGTCTGGAGGCAGGAAGCGCAAGAACCTTAGCGGAGATGAAACTGCCACTGATACCTTCCACCTCTCGAAGCGCGACGAGAAACCTAAACTAGAAGACAACAACATCGTTCAGGAAGTACAGCGAAGGTTACAGAATGGTACTGGAAAAATCAAAACTTACTTACCTCCCATCCCCGAGGTTATCGAACCACAAGATAAAGTTAAGGCTTGTCAAGCAGTACAATCGGGCGTATCTGCTCCCCAAGACGACATTGAACCTTCTACTATCGGCAAAGGGCGTAGTGCGGGGAGAGGTCGGGGTCGTCGTCGTCGTGGTCGTGGTGGTGCACGCGGCTGGAAAGGACATGGCCGTGGAGGTGGTCGGGTTGGCAAGCAGGTAGAAGAATATCCCGATATTATAATTCGTTCACCGTCCCCGTGTCCGGCTACACAGAGGCTTCGAGAGCGACAGAAAGAGTTGGACAAGGCCTTCAAAAAAGTGGCCACCGCCCAGCGACTAGCACTTGCAGTTCTGGCTGATCAATCCCAACGACGGCTGCTAAAGAGCAAGAAGGCCCACCTAAAGGCGCCGGAGCACTCCCAGGTCCAGAAAGACCTGGATGCGTTGCTCCGGCAGTGTAAGGCTGTCCTTCGCCGTGACTACGAGCTCAAGGTCGAGCAGGCCAACATACTGCTCGAAGCCAATAAGGACCTCCTCGAGCGGCAGTTTAGGGTGAGAAAATTTCTTTCTTTCCTTTTTCAGATGGCTTCCTGCTAACTCAATGCTGAATCTTAGGCCTCTGCTCTTCATATTCAAGAAGAGCACCTGACTGCCGCTCAGGGAGAGCTTATGGCGCTTATCGACGGGCATCAGCATGCAGAAGATGATGACCATACGGAGGTAAGGGTCTTCATGAAACCCAATTTTCGGGTGACTTTAAGCTAACCCATATCTCTATAGCCCGAGGAGTCCGGTTCAGTTGAGCTTCGGGAGCTCTGTCTCTTCCTTCATGAGAAGAGATACAAGCGAGGACTTAACTCCTCGTTTGTGAGGGAACCTATAGGGGCCGCTGTCTACGAGCGTGCCAGCTCCGGCTGGGATGACTTCGTTCAGCGCGCGAAGCTGGGGGGAGATCTCGATCCCCAGATGAAAAATATAAACCAAGAAGCGCGGCAGTGCATGACTACGGATGTCCAGAAACTCGACATGGTCAGTATGTTACTTGACGCAACAGAGGCTATGGCGGAAGGGGACGCCGCCATGTTGACCCTGGCAGACGCAGCTACGGCTGAGTTGCTCCGCACTCAACAGGGGCCAACGATCCTGGCAAGCTGTCCATCGGCCCCTCGAGCCATCTTGCCGCAACCAATCCAACCGCAGGTTACTCATGGCCCGGTGGACCCTCGCTTATTTCTCCTACCGCGCCCTCAACCAAGGCAGCTCCTTCCAGCACAGGCCGGGCTGCCTCCCCAGCTTCCTCCCCCGCAGGGAGCGAGTTTCCAGCACCCAGGGTCACTCCCAGGGTTCCTCCCGGCGACACCGTTATACTTTGCACCTCCTCCGCTGCCTCCTCCAGGTCCGTCACCGTCCCGTCGACCTTTCTAGACCATTGGGGCCTGGTTGGAGGTGCCTCCGATTTGTCCTGAGTTCGCTACCGTTTGCGGTCGTCAGTGAATAGACATTCTTCTTTCATTTTAATGGCTATTAGTGAGCACAAGTCTGTACAGAACTGCGACCCCGCCTGTGCATCAGGATCCTTTGGGTCTGGTTTTATTCCCTCTTCCTTTGACTGTTCTGTAAGATAGGGACGGGTCTGCATAGGACTGGGCCCCGCCTGCGCAAGCAGGGTCCGATGGGCTCAGGTCCTTCTCCGTTTATCTCTCCTTCCGATCGTGCTGTAAGATGTGAATGGGTCTGTATAGGGCTGGGGCCCCGCCTGCGTAAGCAGGGACCGTTGGGCTCAGTTCTTTCCTTTTTATCTCTTCATTCAATCGTGCTGTAAGGTAGAGACGAATCCGCTTGTGAAAGCAGGGACCGCTTGGTCCGGTTCTTTTCCGGCTCCTTTCCCTTTTATTTCTCTTTTCTTTCCTTGGGTTCGAATCTAGCTGTAAGATGTGACTGGTTTGCATCAACTAAGCTGGATCTAGCCTGTGGGAACAGGAGTGCTGGGCCGGTTTTGTCCTTTTGTTTCCCTCTCCCTTCTATTCTTGTCTTTTCTTTTTGGGATGAAGTTGGTTGAGAGTGATGAAACATCGATATAATTCCGAATAAATAATGAAAACTGGGATCCTACTGCAATTTGCGCAGGAGCAGCGGCTTCGCTTATCTGTGCTCATCATTTAACCCAGCTTGCGTTGTACATATAGGCGTCGAACTATCTTATGGTAGTTCATGGAAACAAGGTTGTAATGTATGACAAATGAAGAAACTACCTAAGTATGTACGAGGATTAGTATGTAGTAGCCGTAACCTAGTGGTGACACTAACCTATAATAATAATAATATTATTATTATTCATCGGGAGATGATGACTCTTCCCCGCCTTAGTAGTTTTTCTATTGACCAAGGAGTCTGTTGGACGTTGACGATGACTCGAATCTTGCTGTGCATGTTAGGTTCCCTAGTCGTTGCGAGACAGTGGGGTAAGTCGCAGCGCAATCATGCAGATCCAGAATACTAAATGTAGGTTGTAATTTTAAGCTATTGGATTTCTTTTTCTTGATACTACTAAGTATGTACTAGGCTGGCTTGATATATTCAGCACTCAGCTCTGACTCAGAGCACTCAGCCTCGGCTGGATAAGCTGGAGAAAAAAGGAGATAAGTCACACTACGGGGTGACTAATAAACCGTACACGAAAACGTCACTTCTTCCCCCCATTCTCTAAAGGTATCAAGTCATATCGCAGCAACCCTTGGATTTTCTATGATTTCCGACGATAAATAAGCCCTGCCAATCCCTCAGTTTCGGCATCACACTGAATAGGATTTTAGCTACTAGATTCCGAGTAGCGGTACTAAATAAAATACTAGTAATATTCCCCTTCTTTTTCTATTAGTTTCTCCGCCGCTTCCAACTAATCTCTTTGCAGCTTCAAACATACATTCCTACATCTTGGTCATTCCATCGTCCTTGATCCTGGTGAGCAATCATGGCTGTGCGTGCTCGGTTTGAGAATTCAAATGAGTCAGTAGCTCATACTTGAGCTCCCTTCGATCCCAAGCTCTTCACATTTTTCAATTCTCATCCGAACTGGGTCCTGGCGGAGAGGAATCTGCCTATCTCTCTGTGCTTACGTACGGACGGGCTGACTTTGATATTGAATTGATTCTCTGCTTTCACAGAGTCGGAGTATTCGCTACTCTTACAAATTCATACGCTCTTGTCGCAATTGGAGGCTCCGAGAACTTTTACAGGTGCTTCTTCTGCTCAGTGAATTCCGTTCCGGGATTTTTTCCTTTTCTCTCGCTCGGTGTCGATACTTATATCTCCTATTATGTCATGAAGTGTGTTTGAAGCGGAGTTGCAGGACGTCATTCCGATCTGCCATGCCACGATCGCTGGTACCCGCATTGTTGGTCGGTTAACAGCTGGGTATATATGTCTCTGCCATGTGTCTTCCTTTTTTCCCCTTACATTAATGTCTTATGCCGGGCGAGTATGCTAAAGATTCAAACCGAATATGTAGAAACCGCAATGGTCTCTTGGTGCCGACAACCACCACAGATCAGGAGCTGCAACATTTACGAAACTCGATCCCAGACTCAGTTAAGGTTCAGCGAATAGAGGAGCGCTTATCGGCACTAGGGAATGTGATTTGCTGCAATGATCATGTTGCGCTAATACATCCTGACCTCGAGAGAGAAACAGAAGAAATGTATGCCTTTTATCTAATTTGGATCAATCTCTAACATTCCCGACTCCTCTCCGGCGAATTATGTAGCCAGCAACTAATGATTGGGTCTTCCTCCAGAATTGCTGATGTCCTGGGCGTTGAGGTCTTCCGCCAAACCGTTGCGGATAATGTCCTCACCGGCTCATATATGGCACTCTCAAACCAGGGCGGAATCGTCCACCCTAAAACCCCCATCCGCGATCAGGACGAACTTTCATCGTTATTACAAGTCCCTCTTGTTGCGGGCAGCGTCAACCGAGGCAGCCCTGTTGTCGGTGCTGGCATGGTTGTCAACGACTGGCTTGCCATCACGGGTCTTGACACGACTGCGACCGAACTGAGTGTGGTCGAAAGCATCTTCCGGCTGGGCGAGGCGAGCGCGAGAGGCCTGGGAATTGGCACCGCTAATAAGGAAAGCATAGTGGAGAGCTTCTACTGAGAACAATAAACTGCATAAAGAAAGAAAAAACTTAGATATATCCATGATATGATATATAGCATAGCATGAATGGAAATGTGAAATGACTTATTAAATGACACTGACGAGTAACCGTCTAGTACCTCTCATTTTCTACTTTCTACTTTTTCCTTTTTTATCTTTTTTTTAAGTCCCTCATATTGATCTCCTATCATAGGATAGCTTTTTTTTATCCATCCCCTATCGTAGTAGTATTTATCCGTAGGTACTATGTATGTAACATGCATAACTATATCATAGTAACTTACGTTCGTTTCATTCCTACCACATACTTCGAAGTATCGATTCATTTCCTTCCTATGGAAGTATCATACATAGACAACCCCTTTCATCCTTTCATCACTAATCACACAACCATCCTCGCCAAATCAGCTTAGTGCCATAAGAATCGACTACCTGGTTTGCACATAGATCCTATCTATGACTTTTATGGCAATAATAACTACTTATATACATAGTTAGTAGTATTTAACACACAACCCGGCGACAGCGCCAAAACGCAAGAACGGAAGCCCACGGTCCTCACCGAAGAAGGCGGGTCCCTGCGCTGAGCTGAACTCATCCTAATGGGGGACATGTTAAACTGGGGGAGCGGACATTTCTACGATGCGATTTATATTAAACCGATTGCCGCTCCGATTCTTCCGCTCCATGACTTGGTGGAGTGACTCGGCATGATTTCCCTTTTCTGGAAGCATGTAATGACGCTTGCCATTAGCCTGTCGAATCCCGAGTCGTTGAGCTGCTCTACCTCCTCGTCCTCACTCACTATCACATCGTCATCCTCTGAGTCATCAGACTCCGAGTCTATGCTCCTTTGCATCAATCCGATAGGTTTAGCATCTGCATCTTCTACTTCAGGTGGAGATTCCCATTCCAGGTTCTTGGACACTGATTGTTGCATCCTCCTGTACTTTTTCATCTTGGTCTTTGAGCGACTATTCTCCCCGTCACTGTTACGGGACAAAAGACCTTGCTATAACTAACTAAGGTTCTCCTATATATAAGAAGGATTCATTGAAGAGGAAAGGAAAGAAGGGTGAGAAGAGGAAGAATAGTTCTACTTTTATAGAGCTAGCTTCTAGTGTAGTTATTTGATGGTTTGGGTCATTACGTTATTGACGGAAATCATGTAGGAATCTTCCTAACCATTCTGATGACTCGCTGTAGGGATCCCCCTACTACTTATGAGGGTATTCTCTAACACCTACGAACTGTTCTCCCGCCCGAGCGATTTGACCCAGACGTGCTCCAAGAATTTCTTCAAGAAGCAAACCAGGAAAAAGACCCCATCGCAGCTCCTATTAATGTTATCTCACCTGCTATGGATGAGCTAATTGGACGATCTGATCGATCAGGCCTATGTACAATCAGACCTCGCCGCTGTAATGCTCGCAGTCCATCAAGATGACTAGGTACAGTGGCTACCCCTTGCGGAGTTCGCGGTAAATAGCGCTATCTCTGAAATAATAGGAGTATCGCCATTCTTTGCTAATTATGGCTTAACCCCCGATTGGGCACCGAGCCTACAAAACCGTGCCCACCAAACCTTAGTCAAGCTCAAAAACGCCGGTACTATCGAGCTAACATTGTCGCCGACCGTTCCGAAAGAATAATAACGCAACTGAAAGCCTTGGCCCAGCAATCAATTGCCCGTTATGAAGAATACGCAAAAGACCCTCCTCACTATCAGGCAGGAGGGGACAAGGTGTATATTGACACCCGGAACATGAAGACAAATCGCCCGATGAAGAAAGGATATGACAAGATGGTCGGCCCATATGTAGTCAAGAAAGTTTACCCGCATGCCTGCCTTGTAGACTTGCCGCCTAATATGAAGATTTTCCCTGTCTTTCATAACTCTCTCCTACAGCCACACAGACAACCGGCTGGCCTCCCTGGACAGCAGCAAATTAATGAAGCAGAATCTCGACACCCTCGCGGATGCGTCCTGGCACGAGAGGATGGTACTGTCGAAGTGGTGGAGAAATGGGAGTTTGAAGCGCTGCTAGACTGCCACAATGACTATGGCGATCTATAGTACCTAGTCCAATGGAAGCACCACGCCCCTGGCCACCAGCAACGGACCTAAAGGGTCAAGATGAGGTTATTCGGCAGTTTCACCGTTACATACTCACCGCCATCGTGAGTTAAAAGTATGCCGACAGTGAAGCGGAGCGCGCGATTGAAGGGAGCGCCTATATGGATTATTACGTTAATTTTAGTGTCCGTTTAAGGCCAAGTTTGTAATATCCTGGGAGTAGCACTGCGAAAAAAGGTAATAACTTAGATAATTAATCCACGTGACCGGTATTTTTTTTCAGACCACTCAGGACTAATACATAGATCACGTGATTTCTTTACGTTACAGGAAGAACCATAATCGTGCTCGCGTCAGTGTCGGCAAATGCGCCTAATGGAAATAAACCGCGTCACGCGTGTGCCCCCTACCCAAAATAGCTTTTCGCTTGACGTTTTGTTTACATTTCTCCACATCTTCCTGCGTGCACTCCGACAATTGTCATGATATCACAACCTTTCCCCAGGCTTTCGCTACGTGTTGGCCATTTCTTCTAACAATAACAGAATTTTCCTGCACCAATATTCTCATGCTGCTCCTTGATTACATGATAAGGCGTCGAGTATGGTTGTTTACATTCCTCGCACAGTGCACCAATATCAAGAACCATACTCAGGAACTATATCAATTTCTCTAGACATCTTACATTAACACATCAGTGGATTCAGAAAACCGACACCGGTGCAATAGTTGCAATTGCTTCCGTCCTATCCATGACTTCCGGTCTAACAGGCGGGGAAAGCAAAAGAGAACCTGCTACAGACATGAAAAAGGCGCACTTTGCAGATAGATGAGTGGGATAGGCTTATAGAGATAATTTGAGCCTGGAACAAACCTGTATATCCCCATAAAATGTCTTTATTCCCTACAGATTACAGAACTAATTGGACTACTAGAATCAGGATAAACCTCTCGGTATCAAGTACGCTTTTGACCTTGATCGGTTACCTATCAATTTTGGTGCTCTGCGGGAAAGAAGCACTATGGACATTTTGGATCGTAAGCCACTAAGCCAAGCGATGAAGGACCTAGAAATTATCTGAAAAGCTGGCGGCTACCGGCTCCGGCATAGACAGACTGAAAAGGATTCAGGCTTGGTATATGAATACCATTCTGTCGAAGATAGATTGGTAACGATGGAGGATGAGCCTGTAGAAAAGGTCTTTTCTCTCCAACATGCAGCTAGCGATAGATATATCCCGTGAACAGATAGCTAAGGGAAATGTGAGGTTTGACGAGCCATTCATGGCTACTAATGGAATGGGCCAGATTCAAACATTGGTAGAGGAGATTCGAAGGCGCAAAAACCACCGCACGATGCTTTTGACATGGAGTCGAAATAGTCGCCCAGCCACTGTGTATCATCGACAGTTAATTTAAGTCATTCACACCTATCACACCCGACACCCACATTTATTTGCCCCGGCGCCTCGGACCTATCTTGAATCTTCTCCAGGGGAAAGATAGAAAGACAGTATATATTCAAATGAGTATTGGGGTACTAGAAATTCTTAAGTAAAGGTATAACGCTCAACTAACTTAAGGTCCGAAGAGAAAGAGAAAAAGCATATATTCAAGACACCAGAGCCTGATGGATCCTATCACCGATAGCACGCAGGGACACTGAAAAGCCCTAACGTATTTGACTGGACGACAAATTTATCTTTGTGAGGGTGAGGCAGAGGTATCCCACCGCCCTTCTTGGCTTGGTCCAGCAGCCACTGCTCATAAGCATCCTCCAGAGGTCCAAGTCTGGGCGCCATGAGCTCATTCCGACACGAAGGAATTTCCCCGTATGATGCACTTACACAAGCCATTTCATCAAGCCAAGCATCGATTTCATGCATTCTCAGGATTGCATTGGCAAGATCATCATCGGAATCATCACGCTCGGAGTGTGACAACGCAGAGCTAAATGATATTGTATTCATATATATAATAGTCTGCTATACACAAGAATACTAAGATAAGAGAAAAGAAATGGGGGAACCCCGGCTATGGGAAGGTACTCGTAACTGCTACACAATGTTTGTATCCAGCTGTGCCTCTTCCTTGGTGTTGGCGTTGCGGTCGGCGCTGGTATCGAGTGTCAGTACCCAAGCTAGTTCCGACCTCTTTAGGCTTGTCCTCTCTGTCTTTCCCTGGACGTGAAATCGAGAATTCGGGGGCCACGTAACGATTAGGAAAGAGAGGAATGCGATGCTATTGGCATGATCAATATCGTGTATATATGAAGGAGCTATAATGAGCCGGAGGACTCACCGGAAACAGCCTGAGAGGCTGTATTTGTCGGCATGATGCTATATTACAATATAGGATGAGTATCTGTAATGTACGAAGCTATATATAATGGACTAGGCCGCAATGTTGAGTATACATTCAACATTCCTATGGCTTTTTGGTCGAGTGGTGTAGCCCGTATAGAGGCCTAGCGGGTGTGCATCACAGTATCGGACGTACTGGATTGATCTGTACTGGGCTGAGAAAGAGAATCCTTGGTGACTCTAAGCAATGGATACAAGTGTATGTTGTTCTATTAAGCGCATTTTGCCGACACTAACGCGAGCACCTTACTAATTATGGTAAGGTTTCCGGCAACCATAGTTTTTCCCACGGGACGATTATGGGAAGAGAGACGAACCGAAGACGCGTTCCTTTTTAAGTTCGGGCAAGCTGTTCACTTTGAAACATTCCCTTGATGGGCTGATACTTGGCTGCTTCCTTGCAAGGTTTCTCCAACGTTTCCACGTGTGAGGAAGTTCACCCGAATCTATTGAGGACTATCATGGCTTGAAGAAATTATAGGCCCTTTCCTAGGTTTGGCTTCTTACATAATCCTAAGTAAAGGGTCTCGGATCATGTGACCCGGATAGACCACATGTACAGTTAGTAAGTATGTACAGTACCTGGTGGCAGACTTGGCGCGATACGGTTCGAGACTCTACCTGCCTTGTCGGACCTTGGCTGCATTTGTAGCGCCTCTGCAAGATCCCGCGCGTTGTGGCAGTAACGCGTTAGAAAGTAGCCGTTCGGACGAATAGGTAAGAGAAGAACTGCTGCGGGCAAGCTACATTTAAGGCTGAATATCGATAACCGACATTTATTCAAGTGTGTAGAAATGCGAAGGACTCTCCGGCAGAAAAGTGTTTCCGAACCCCATCACGGCATTGTCTTTCGAAGACTCACAAAAATCTTCTAGCCTATAAGAATAGAACGAATAACTTTTTGCGAATTCCTTAGCCAGTGGTTGACTTATCCACAACATTTCATTCAGGCCTTCCAGGACTGGGGATAGAGACTAAAAACTTCTTGATCAATCGCCTATCGAGGAACATTTTCTAGTTCACAAGAGGGAGGAACCGGAGGATTATAATGGGACGAGAGATTCCACAGATCGCAGAGTTTTAACCGTCTGCATCTTGCATCATGGACGGGAGATCCTGTTGCCGAGTTGCTTCCTTGCTGTGGTCAAGCTTTGGAAGGGAAGAGTCTTTCAATTTACAATGATGGTTAAGACAACGCGAACCCTAACTTCGGGGTATAAAATATCAGACCTACTATATTGACCAACTCAGGAGCTGATAATCATCGACTCCGATATATATACCTGACAAACGAGTACTTGTTGGACCCTTTGAGACACCAAATACCCGGAAAACGCGATGGTCTAGAAACGCCACCTATTATCCTATGATGAACCGAGGTATATCAGGTGGGAAACCGTTCTTGTGGCAACTACAGAGAAGACTGGAGTCTGTCGAAGCAAGTTACCGATGAAGTCCCCCAAACGTCAACTTAGTAGACAACCCTCAAAGACCGAGAAGGTTGCCTTTCCTAGGGTCGCAGTGTCGCCTCATGATCCTTGCGATTATACTAGACTACAGATTTCCGAGAATCAGCAATACACTGCCGAATTCAGGTTGTTTTACCGGAGCTATAAGGAGGGGTTCTATTTACCGTCGACTAATACCTGTTCGGTTTCTAAAAGGAAATTCAGTGGCCCCGGTCAAAACAAACATTCTCTCAAGGTTGTAGCTCCTCCCTTGCAAGAAGACTTGAAGGTATTCGGCAATCTGTCTTTACGATCAGGGATATCAACTCAGCAAAGTTGATAGCCGGGATATAAAATCATGGCAGACTATGGCCAATTCACAGGTTTCTCGACCTATTAACCCCTTCTCAATACAGGTTATTAATCACTATACCCAATATATAGAATATTTGCCAACATATCTAGCAAATATGTCCTTACGTTGCACCTACCTCATGTTAAAGCTCTCTGATACTCTGAGTAGTAGTTCTATATAGGTACTAGTTTATAAGTCGTTATTTTGTAGTTAAGTGCTGACTATGCATCAGATATCACAGATTAGTGGGCATAGTCTATATAATGGTTGGTGGACATTCAAAAGTGGACCACCGAAGTCGACTCACAAAAGTTGAATCACCACAACCACAACATGGCTAAATCACATCGGAGAAATCGTAAAATTGGAGGGCATATACTAATAAGTAAAGTTACGATTTAATTTCTATTATAGGAGGCTGGCAAGGTAGGATTGAATCGAATTAAAGATCACCTGATTTTGGTGAGAGAAAAAATTTTCGACCCGCCCCCACAGTGCTCCACTTTATGGACCATACCAAATTAGGCATACGTTATTCCTATTTAAAGCTAGTCTGATATTTGCACGTGACTTATCCGCCTCATTACTCTCCACAGAGATATATGCCTTCTGGTGTGATGTGAGATTCTTCCATTGTCTAGACCCATATGCAAGTCCTTGCCGATATAGATCCATTTTTCTCATGCAGCTATTAAAGCATGCAGAGATGGTCCCGTTACCGACGTAAGCTAATGCGGAAGGAACATTGGTTCGCAGGCCTTCAATAGTATAGTCACAATTCTCCCTCGCATATCGTTTGGCATGACACCAAAAGTACTCGATATAGTTAAGTTCACAGTGGAACTTAGGGTAGAAAAGGACCCGGTGACGGTGGGCCTCGTCCATCAGCTTCTCTTCTATCTCGCACCGTTGCGCTTCAAAGTCCCGGCTGTAGGGAAAGAAGCCGGCGGGCACAGCAATCTATAAATTATTTAATTAGCATTTGTATGAAGAAAGTAATCAGAAAAAGATTGACAGACCGGTCGAGCTGCATTTCGGGGGCAAGCTTTCACACTCTTTACAGCCTTCCTTCCATCTTCTGTCACAACGAGCACAGAACTGCTTTTGGGTGCACCGGAAACTCTCCTTCCTAAGCTCGCAGTTATCACAGTTGCGTTTTGGCGCGCATTTGCCACTGTGGGCTTTTCGCTTCCGGCAGCCTTCGCATCTCGCACCCTTTGTGCAATTCCTGCAGTTCTGTGCCTCAGAACAGTCGTTGCAACGAGGCTGCGGGCACTCAAGTAATAGGCCTGTAGCTGGCTAAAGGCCTCGTTCCTCCAAGACTCTTTGGATCCCTTTCGGTATTCGGCTAAGAGTTCCTGTCACCGGATCCTCCCTTGTACAGAACATTTGTTGAACGGTAATAATGTTGCCATCATTATACCACCCATCACGTAGGAGTGGCTGAATTCCGCCTTCTCCCTTATTCATTTGTAACACACGCAGTGCATCACTAGCATAGACAAAATGACTAGTGGCATTACCAAATAGGAAAAGCAATTGATATCCAGGATAAAGCGCCTCAGCGATGGGAAGCGCTTTATCTAACACTTGGTTAAGGAGTCTTGGCCCATCCCAATATCCATCTTCCTTTCCAAATTCAAACAAGACTGCGGCTTCGCGGGGAATTCCGGATGCCTCTAACTCATTCTGACGTTCTTCGGAAAGAGGAAAGAGGTTAAGACGGGACCATGGCAAAAGAAAGTCCGACACGTACCATTCTCAGATACCCAAGCTTGGTGACGTCCATCATTCGCCGAGAAAATGCTCTCGTCATGTGTAATCATTACAATAGGTCGTCGATTTGGTCCACCAACCTCGCAGTCCTCAGGGTATCGCTTCAGTTTCATCGTCCCATCTGAGTTAAACTCGGCCATGTAGGGAGACATTTCTTTCATGGCCTGAAGGAATTGCTTGCGGCACCGGATCACGTCTTCTAGCTCATGGCCATCAAGAAATACACCCTTCTTGACGTCTTTCCAAGCGAACCCAAGCTTGTTCAGCCATCGACGTCCTGTTC
>JAHQZX020005280.1:0-27438 GCA_019804575.2 Pseudotulostoma volvatum
GTGTCTAGAGAGGGTGTCCTAGCCTCTTCTATGTAAGGCAGTTTAGCGAGCTGACTAAGCTACAATCTAACAGTATTATTTACTATTAGTATTAGTTCCCCTACACAAATGATAATATGCTAAGTATACAGCAAAAATCATAACACGAAACCGCCGAAACTAATTTATCTACCTGCTACATAGGACCCATGTTCAAGCTGGTTCCAATGTGGTGATGTTCTTTCTGGCTACATACAAAGAAGAGACAGAAGTTGATACGGGAAAGATACTTAACTAGATCAGGGGCTCGACATCAAATAGGTAGAGTTCCAAATTTAGGCAGACCCGAAATCGCAAGTAGCCCTAGGAATAATGGTTGATCAACATCACGCATCAGAATCGTCTGTGTCACTGTCGCTCTTACACAAGCTGTTCAAGGACTCGAGAAGTTCTTCTATTCCAATCTAGCGGTATAAAACCCTCGCAAAAGCTAATTCGCCGGGGATTCCACCATTTCAGTGTTTTTGACCATGAGCCTAGCCCTGCTCCACGGCACAGTCCTCCTCCCGCATGAAAACGTTATCTCGGGTGCATCAGACATTAGCGGGATAGATAAGATGTCTAACGCCATTTTCGACAGTCATGGATACTGGGCTTGTGGTTCTTCAAGGCACCATCGCTCTATGAGTTTCATCTTGCGCGTCTCAAGGTTAACCGAAGCATTATTAATGAATGACAAAAATTTATCATCCATCTCTAGACACGACGCACCATAGATCTCGGCCCGTATTCGGAAAAAATCTGACCGATCTTCACGCCTTTCCCCCTTTTTATTAGAGTTATGAAGTTGGCATTGCGACTTGTCGGGGAGTGGCAAGTCGTTATATTTCACTTCCCAAATCGACTTTACATGCCTTATTACATTGTCCATCTCATCAGGTGTCCAGGTGGCCGTCATGTTTTTGCGCTTGGAGGGGTCCAGCAGCTGAATAAGCTGGCACTGCTTTGGATAGGCGGTGGTACTTATTTAGTATAAAGACTGCCATATCTACCGCATTGCGCATGCGATGATCATTAGAATGCTTTTTCTACTCATTACTTAGCTATATCCGAAAATCACTAGCTGATTGCGACTTACCCTTGTCCTGGAGCAGTGGGTTAAGTACTTCCATAGCATCGGGTGGGGTAGAAAATGTTTG
Organism: Pseudotulostoma volvatum; assembly: GCA_019804575.2. NCBI lineage: Eukaryota > Fungi > Ascomycota > Eurotiomycetes > Eurotiales > Elaphomycetaceae > Pseudotulostoma > Pseudotulostoma volvatum. The sequence goes on from JAHQZX020005280.1 coordinate 1,179, forward strand.
CTCTGCACTTAAAGTACCTTCTTTGAACACCAAAAGGAACTCATGTATTTTCTGAAGCAAATCCCAGTCATCTTTATCCAAATTATTCTCGCCGAGTGTCAGTGGACAGAATAGAGTGCCTTTCCATTGCTAATCGCAAGGACTTCTCCACATCTCGCTGCCAGTAGTAGGCTTCTCCACTACGTTAATTATCGATTTCAATGCGTCTTTGGATTTTGCAAGGAGAAAGGCATGCAAAGATAAGTTGATTATATGGACTCCTGTGATGTGCTGAAGCATTGTACTCGATATACAATGATTATTAGTGGTTATAAGTTGGAAAGAATATAAAACAAACTAAGTATACTTACCCAAAATCCATCATGCAGGGCAGAGGATATCGCCCTAAGGCATGTATCATTTGATCCGGTATTACCCCCTGTGAAGCACCCAATATTTTCCACCAATGCCGATCCGTTTAATCAATTCTGCAATGTGGGGCCCTTATGGTGGTCCCGAATAGCTCGATTTGCACTCTGGGAGTCCGATTAACAAGTCTTTCAATGAGTAGTTCTCGTTTACCCATTGCATGTGAACTCCAAGAAAGCTAATTCTATTTGGTGAAGACCAAATATCTGGTGAGAATGGATCATAGACTTGGCCTCGTACAGCTTCACTCGAAGTCGATCGTAATAAAAGTTATAAAATTTTCTACATAGGAGAGAAGTGAAGTGTTGACTGGGATTTGATCAGACTCCCCTCGGTAGATGGGTTGAGAGTGTTAGAATAAAAGATTTGCGCACACGGGAAGAACGGAAAGTTGGTAGCGTACGCTACCAAAGAGCTGAATAATACCTAAGCAAACCCTGCTACTGATACTAAGTTTAGCATCTCCGCTAGAGATTTGCTACTATAGATAAGTAGATGTGTTTGTATGGACCTTGTGAGCCATCCTTTATTTAGCAGGCTGATTCTTAATACCACGGAGGGGTAATGCAGCCGAGCTGGCTTGCAGCTGATTTGAGTTGATGGAGTGTGGCGGGTATAAGACATTGAGGATCGGGAGTTGAGGACACCTTTTTTATCACATATAGCAATGTAGCGATAGCCAAGACATGTACAACATACATGCAGAAGTTAGTGCTTTAATTCAAGATCATGTCAGCGCTTCCCAGCGCCCACCGTTGTTCCTCGTCACATTCCACATAGAAATCTTCTTCTCCTGTAGCAATCAGTTGAATGCCCCAAATATTCCTCTACTGCTAGCTCATAATCTAACAGAGAGAGAGGCAAAACCGCCGAAACTCTGGCCATATAATGATGTTAAGTGGCAACTTACCTCGGCATATATCAGAATCACCAGTGACTCTAAGTATTCGGAGCGGTCGAAAGAGCCACGGTCCGCTGAGGGATGTGAGGACATTTCTACGAGGCTTTGAATTACTATATTTCATTAAATTAGCATTAATCTAGATATTTGTGTTTCGTGGGTGCAATTACTGGCATCAATGTCAAGATCATGTTTTCTCAACAGGTGGCTCTTTGCATTTGTTGTGAAATAGCCTTTCCAAGGTGTTTTTGTGGGATCTTCCACAGCGCACTTCAGGCAATAGTGGTTTCGGAATTTTCTTCCTTTACTGGCCTTATGAAAGCTTTCCTCACCGTCCTTTGCCTCTCGGAAAAGGCTCAGATAAGCGTTGAGGTAGCTGATGCGGCTAACACCGAGCTTTGGGAGCTTGGAGAGGGTGATCGTGAGCGAACAGGGGGGACTATCAGCAGGTTATCGAACATGTTGATAAGAATTAGTGGTTTTTGAGACCTTGAGAAAATTTTACATACTTGATCTATGAATCAATGGTGTATGATTTTATGAGTCATATGTGAGGTCGCTATCTCATAGCCTGCTTGTAATGCACGAAGCTATATAATGGACTAGGCTGTAACGTTGAATATACACTCAGCATTTCTATGACCTTTTGTAGCCCGTATAAAGGCCTAGCGGGTGCGCATTACACTGCTAGTACCAATTTAGGACTTAGATCGGCCAATTCTAGAAATTCTAGAGCATAGCAAAGAAATATGCTATAATGTTTTTATGCTACATGGATGTGCTATTGTATGATACTAGAAAATTCTTGACCTTCCAGTGATAAATGCTCTGCCACCCAGGCTACTAATGTTAGCACCCCAATAACAGCCACCAACCCTTATAGTACCTGATTTCAATGGATTCCAATTAAATACTAAAATATTCCGAAAGTCATAAAAGATACTATTTTATTTTATTGATACATTATTATTATAGTTAGATTTGTCTATATAGATAGCAGTAGCCCAGCGATGGATGACCCTTCTCGTGAAGTGACTCAACTTGATTTTCCTCGATTCCTCTTATATCTTATTACTTAGCCCACAATAGGTCAATAGATCTGACCTGTTACTGCCATCATATACCGCTTACCCTCCTATATTAGCCTACGGATAGATATGCTCCTTCTCTATAGTTCCGGCGGACTAAAACCGAACCCCGGACTTTTTTTCTGATTAGTAAGTGTATGTTAGGGTACTGAATCGTTGCTGGAGCTAGAGATTGAGGCTTAAATGATGCGAAATTGTTTATATATCCTGAGCTTTTATACGTCTATAGGACCTATAACACTGTTCTTGAAATTCCTTTGTCCCATATACCATCCCATCCCTATAGTATGTTTCTCCTTTTGTTGTCTCCTCCGCAACATTCTTTCTCGTGGCTTGAGTGCAATCCTTTCATACTTGCGTCTTACTACCATTTCTCTCTGAACACCGTCAGCTCTCCACCAATCGCTGTGGCTTCCCTCTTTTGCTCCTGCTGCTTCACCATCGTCTGTTGTATCTTCAAAACTCTCGCCATTTGAATTCTCCGCTTCTTTCTCCGATTCTTCAACATGGACATCACCCCACGGAACACTTTGAGACCGAGACTTTAACTCCTGGGTCCACGGGAAACTTGGTTTCGCCCTCATGAATTGCCGAGGTCAGTCGCTGTAACCGGCGATCATTGAGTATTCCTGTTGCCAAAGAGTTTCCAATTCGCTTTGGTTGTCGGTTTGTCTAGTAAGTTGACGGTATCTGTGCCAACAGAGCAGCGCACACTTAAAAGTCAAGCCTTTGCTTGAAAATCAGCTCCTCCATCATCTCTGAGGAGCTCCGCGAGGTGACAAGCGATAGTTAAGTTGTACTGGCTTAACTCTTCGGCCCAGCGCATTTGGTGCTCCTTTAATCTCCGTACGGCAGTGAAGTAGGTTAGGTTTTTGTAGTCGGTTATTACCCTAAACTTCTCAACACCGCGCAATTCCAAGCTCCAATAGCGGGGGCATTTGATAATTGTTAGGATTTCCTTATCGTAGTTGCACTCCGCTGGAGAATTCTTCTACGAAAAGAACGCACCTAGCCGAAGGACGCCATCATCATCATACTGCTGGAGGGCACGACTTACAACGCAACTAAAGGAATCGGATATTCAGAGCATAATAGTCTACACAGAACCGCAAGCCTCCTCCAGACTTTTTAGCGAACAAATCAGGTGTAGCAGCATGTGAGTCGCTAACTCGGATAAAACCTATGTCCAGGGGTTCATTCAGTGTTTTCTGGAGGAGTCGTAACTCGTCTCGAGACATCAAGTATAATAGACCATAAGGGACGACAGGGTCCTCCCCATTCTCAACCGATTCCAGCACAATGTCATGCTCAATACCCTCATCACGAAGGGGCGGGAGCTGGTCGGGCTTTAAGATCGAATACATCCAAGAGCTTATGAAAGAGCTTTGGAAGCTTAATATGTGGATCTATTCGAACCTTTACCTTAAGGGCCTTCTCGATATCGGCCATACTAACCGTAAACACTTGAACGGCTGTTTCCTTAGATCTCTTTGTCATGAAAGTACCAAATGCTGCTGCTGAAAACCGCACTTATATGTACGCTAGTGTCTGTCACGGGCTACTCCCGCTGTATGCGTGTTCGGGCTACGCCCTCACGCTAAACCCATTCAAGGAAGGGCCTGTGCGTAATACACCACATCAAATTCCCCATCTCACACCACATCACTACTTCCTCTCTTCTCTTTCCAACAATTCCTTTTGTTTAGCTTGCCCCTAGATACATTATGAATACAAGCGGGCTTTGGCCCATTACAGTGTCCTTATAAACCAATGCCGGTCCTCGAGGGTCTATCACAGCATTCTTCCGTCTGAACCACGGCAATCTGAGAGTAAGGTCTTGATGCTTCATGCCGCGGACATCATATGCCAACGTAACCTCCTTGTGTCCACCGATATCAACCTCCATCTTCACAACTGCCTCAATCTGTTCGGCAGGACATTCATCGTATGCGCGTATTACCCGAGCCGTACAGGGGATACATCGGAGCTTGTTTCTTCGGACAAATCGAGAGTCCACTGGGCCGTTCAAATTTGCATCCAGAATTAGGCAAACACTTAGCATTGGTAGATATATCTATCTGGGCAACAACTATAAAGGGAGGACAAATCATCTTCGGCTTGAACGCTTTCCATTCCTCTAGCAAGCCCAAGTCTTGCTTCGAGTTCTGTAGGTGACTCTCCTCAAAAATGGCTTCTTTCTTCAATTCACACTTGGCACCTTCGTTTCCTAGCTGGGGTTCGACTTTAGAATTTGCGGATGGGAGATGTCACACTTGTCAGGGAGGGCCTTCTTAGAATACTACATAATAGCACGTCAATGTTAGGCAGATAATGGTAGCTCCTTGCAATTGGATTTCCGTCCTGCATCGCATTGCCCTTCCACTTCTCAATTGCACTTTGGCTATTTCCCGTCCTTTAGCGTTTTGATAAACTGTTTGTGAGACTGTTGTTGTATTGATCCTGTCTTGCTCTAACTAGAGGGAAGAGTGAGAGGTATTTATCTCACTTTGAATGCTATGTACATGAGTCATAAAATGGATTAATATAGCAAAAGTGGTCATAATATGAGTCACATCGAATTTAATGTTAGTTGCTGATGTGATACGTAATGGCAAATAAAATGAGTCATAAATTGATGAGACAATAATAGTGGCAAATGATGCACATTGTAAAAATTGAATAGCCTAGCCGACATATAATGACTCACATCAGAGTCACCGTCATGGTGGCTGATGTGATCTGTGTTGATCACACTATGGGAAGTCCCACTTGTAATGGCTAGTATAGTGGGTAGTAAGAGCTGAGATTAGGTACTATACCAGTAGTCTAGGTCTTACCTATGCCTGGACTCTAACACTGTTGATATTGTTTCATTTCATCAACAGTTTCTATTGCTGCTTCTTCAACTACTTCTACATAAAGAAAGAGACATACATGAGGATATGAACTAAAAAGTGACACGGCTTGTCTAGTATTCAGGGGATGATTAAGCCCCTTGGCCACAGATAAAAGACTATATATAATATTAGAAATCTAAGGTCTTAGTACTATCTCTTTCACTTATAGACATCGTGTTCTAGTGCCATCCACAGGCTGTCACAGGAAACAGCTTCCAATCAGTCGAATCCAAGCTTTAATGGCGACATTCCTGGGCTTTCTTCCATTTTTTACTTGTCATATTCCTTGTCTTGTTCCCCTATTTTGTTTTCTTTCCCTTCTTAGGTATCAAAAAAGTCTATATAGAGTAGTCCTCCCATCTTCCTCCACAGTGAACAGTTTTGGGAGTGCGAAATGACAAGAGCAGACTTCAGGTAGAGAAAGCGCATGCCAATGAACGATAGACTAAACAATTAAGTGGAAGGGAGTCTCCGTTCTACCTTTTAGTAGTTTACATACCTACTACCGCAACTGGAAGCTACATTGGTTTTCACATACACATATAGTACAGCATGCATTCATCTAGTATTTAAGTTCTTAAGTACATAATTGTTATTCTCTATTATATACATATTTAGATGGTGCCTAACAATCTATTATGCAATGCATGCATCATAGAGCCGAAAAGAAATCTTGATCCATATATGGTATCTTTAAAGATCTAAGGAATCTAACTTAACACAATTTTTATCTTAGAAGCTTATTTTAGCGTCCTAGTATTTTATCCAACGTCCTGTTTATCTGTTTACAACGTCAATAACTGTAATTTTTTCATGTAGATCACTGCTAATAACGGTATATAGAGAGCACATACACTTTCAAAGACATCGTGCTCAAACATCCACGACCGGTATTTCGTGTCAGCAATCTTATTCGGATTCGGGTGTCTGTTTTGTCTGGTTCTCCCTACTGGCCTCATTGCCTTGTCGCGCGCTCTCTGCCGCTTTCCGTCCGGAAGATGCCAGAGGGTGTCAAGCCTCCGAGCTATCATTTGAAGTCTCTCACAACGAGGTTTTCGTATGCTCTCGAAAGCGCGCAACACTCTGGGGATATCATTATTTGACCTAGCTCGATCCAAGCATTCGCCAAGAGCGGCGCCGTCCTCAATTGCCATGGCCGCACCCTTGACACGTACTCATTCAGCATTAGTCACCAAAACAACATAGGGCTCGGTACTTACCTGGGCGAGATACGGAAACATAGCATGAGCAGCGTCCCCTATGAGCACAACCTTTCCACTTTCGCTGATCCAATTAGATAATGGCGCGAGATCTTCCAACTTCCATTTGAGGCACTCAGATGTTCTCGTGAGAAGCTTAGAGACTATGGGGTCAAACTTGGCATACTGCGCCTTCATCTCCTCAACATTACCGGGCTCACTTGACCTATTGAATTGACCCTCGCCACAGTGAGGAAGCACAACATTGTACACGCTTCCTTGCCTGATGGGATATCCTATAACATGCCCACCAGGGCCAAGCCAGCAATTCACATTTACGTCGTCCATTAGACGCTTTAGATCATTGTCGGTATCCATGAGGGCCGCTGGGACAGTGAAGCGGTAGGCATAGCTTGTGCAATGTTTCATACCTGCACCCTTTTTGGAGATCACTACCTTCCTAGTATTAGAATGAATACCTATCTCTAGAGTTAGCGTCCACGCATCTAGTTGTAAATTGCTTTAAGCATCCATACCGTCAGCTCCTATTATGAGATCGGCATCCATTCGCCTTCCATCTTTTAAGACGGCCGCAGGAGCTTGTTCATCGACATGTACCACAGAAGCTCCAAGGAGAATACTTGCTCCCTCCTCCATTGCCGCATTATAGAGCACCCGGCGAAAGTCAGCCCGATGGATTAACCAGTAGCTAGTTCTCTCATTGTTAGCCATTATCCACATATAGGATCCCCAAGGCCTATTTCGGGCAAATAGAAGACAAAGAAACTCGATAATAGCCGGGTGTCTTACGGGTTACCATTCTCCGTCTCCATCGGTTGCAATGGAGTTGAGCTGAGGACTTCACTCTTGGAATATCGGCGGTATATGATATCTTTGGGTAAGCTTATAGCCCCGGAAAGCTTGGTCCTGAGCCCATAGGAATCAAGAATCCGAGTGCTGTTCGGCGGTATCTGTATTCCAGCACCAACCTCATCTAATTGAGGCGTGACTTCAAGCACTGTCACAATATGGCCTTTGCGAGCAAGACATATGGCAGCCCCGAGTCCTCCGAGCCCAGCTCCGATTATCAGCACATTCAAGGGAATCCGCTGTTTGTCCGTCATAGTGTGTTTTGATTTCATTCACAGTGAATTGGTTGATCTGTGCTATGTAAAGTTTTTCCCCCTCACTTTTATGCTAAAACTTGGATAAATATAGATCTGTGGGAATATAGATACATCCACACGTTCCCCAGAAATCGAGGTAATTATTAGTTTTCTCAAATTATAGTATTAGATGCCTAGCTTATACTTCTATTTCACTGGCGATTATGATGCATAAAGCAACATGGAAGTACTTATAATATTGCTTGTGATGGGGTACTATGATCATATGATATACTAAAAGTCCCATATCCTCCTGCATTAATCTAGAATCGACAAGAGATCGGCGTTGAAAATAGAACACCGGAACGATTACTTAAAACATCGGTCCCCCAATCGAGGTTCATACTAGGATCAAAACTGCAAGGATGTAAAGTCTATGCATTTACCAAGTTCCCTTTGAATAGAGATTACTACATAGTAGTAGTGATTACCAGATTGAGCAATGCGGACCATAAAGATGCCGCAGCTGGTTGCTACTAGCATTTGTCATGATGTGACCTCCTTGAAACGGATGAGTCGTTCATTCTTTTCTTTCCTCGGAATTTCTCTACGGAGATAAAGCTATCCGTAATATTAGAAACTTTTCATACGAGGAACTTTCCTTTCTGTAACAAGACTCTTCTCTCAGTTGGCTCCTTCCTTTCGCTCTTCATCTCTCCGAAAGGAGAAAGGAATGAAGGAGACAATCTGACCCACCTGTTACACACCTAACTAGTATCCAATAGGAATTACTCCTCGACAATGGGACTTTGTTTCCGAACATCATAGTACGCAGACTAAGTTCATGTTGACCGCAGAAAGGATACTTGGTCACTAGTAGCTATATTTCACTATATATTTCGATCTTTTCAAGAAGAAGGCGTGACAATGCTGCCATATGTAGCTTACCGGATGATCACTTTGATCCAACAATGATGTGTTCTATCATACCATCCTAAATAAGGACTTGTACCACTAATCCCTAATCTGGTGATATACTGCGAAGCACTATTATTTATTATTTGGTATGTTATTCCCGGTTTAGGGATTCAGCCGCTGACGGTGATGACTCTGAGGACCAATGGGAATCATGGGGTGCAATGATGGGATTAGGAATTATTCAGGATTAGGCTACATAACATGAATATCGAAAAAACACCTAGGTCTGTTAGACTGGTTTATTGAAACTAAACTTTGGGAGGTACTCATAATATTCGAGAGCAGGAAGTGAGATTAAATGTAGCAAGCAAAGACCACGTGGTTCACTTATTAGTATATATATATAATGGGTTAATTGACAATGAATAAATCAAAGACAGTACTCAGTAGGAAGTCAAGATTAACTTCAGGACTATAATTTCCACTCAGTTAGCTCGCACATGAACGGGAGAATCCCATAGGTAGGTACTGCTATATCAATATATACGACCGGTTTAAAAGCGATAGGTGTAAATATCCCGATAAAGTAGTAGTACCGCTCTTCGATTGTATTAGCTCCTAGATATTAATCAAGTCCTTGGGCTTAGCATTGGTCACATTGACCACTCCATGTCCTTACGCCCTGCAGGTACAATAACGCTATTATACATAGCATTTCAAGCAAACTATTCCTACAAACGCGTATATCATATGCAGTCTCCTTAACAAACTCAGTTGGCGAATCTAATGCCTTCGGTATTTCGAGGAGTTATGTTTAATAACGACCCACATTTAGGCCCACTATTGACGCTAGTGGAATCGATTTTGCGCTAATTCAGGTTGGTGGCGGTATAAAATGAGTTTAGCGTCATATTAGCTTCATACTGACTAACGTATTACCGATCAGCTTATGAGCGCGAGCACGCTAGGGCTTATACTGTGCTAATAAGCAATCTGCCACGGAAGGCTCTCTGTTATCATATTTCTTCGAACTTTTTCATCAAATCCCATAATCCTATGTCCCAAACAGAATGGATTTTGCCTGTACGTCGCGCGCATTGATGGGCTTGCCCTGTCACCAGCTCTGATGGCTAATACTGGCGCTCTACGACTTTCAGATATCAATTCACATACAGCGACCTATAACCTTACCGATGCAAAGCATCAGAGCTGCCACCCCCAGGAGTTCAAATTCCGCAAGTCCATATAGTCAGGCAGGGAATAGGGCGGGATATTGGTGGGAACCACGATTTAGTGCACTTGTCAACTACGCCACTAGGTATTTCTCGTGGAGGCTGTATGGAAGATGATTTGTACGATCCTGGTACAGCTCGAGAACATCCCTACCTACGATCGATTGCTCCGCAAAACCTGGTAAGAGTCGTTGATGTTGAGAGGCTTAATATGGAGGCTCGGAAAGATTGCAATGATCAACATGATAACATAGGCCCTGCTAGAGAGCCTCCTGGCACTCTAGACGTAGACAGCGAGGAGGATTATGTGTGGCTAATAATATAATTAATCACTTTACATTCCATGGTAGTCATCAGATCTGTGCTGTCAAAATCGTTATGCCATGTTATCGCATAACTAGGAAGGTATAGATATACCTTCACAACTATTCGTAATAATGATAATAGAGCAACGATTCCCGATAGCTATTGACGCACACTCCACAACATCGTATCATATCGTATAATGGGGCGCTGCGCAGGCCTTAATACTGGCGTGCTCGCACCCCACTTTGTTTTTTCATTATCTCCGAATTTCATTAGAATTAGAAAACCCCTATAAAAATAGCCAACTCTTATAGTTGAAATCAGATATTTACAATGCAAGAACGGCGGTAACAATAAGATGATCACCTGCAAGCTTTCTTAAACTTGGGAGGACTGTCTTTCGTTTTCTGCGTCCGGCAAACTCGCTAACTTTGGATTGGCCAATGTTGGAGATCATGTGCTATAACTACCAAATTAAAAAGCCGCAGGCAACGTATGCGTCCCTACGGCGGCAATTGGCCATCTATTCAGCTGATACATATTGAAAGACATGGGTTGAGGGTTGAATGGGCAAGGGAAACATGGGGGCACGGGTTCGACGGGGGTTCACAAGGCCGAGAGTTCGATCCTAACACAGCTAGGCACCAGCAAGATAGCTAGCAGACTTCCTCCACAAAGCGGGGGTTATGGAGGTGGTGATCAATAAGTACAGCATGTAGTTATATATGGGCGGGTTGGGAGAACCCCCCTAACATGTCACGGCCTTCCGCATCCAGTCCGTGGCACAAAGAAATGAGCTCCGGTTTCATGACTATTTGGGCTTCGGGCTGTTGCTTACGACGGCAGTGGGAGGGAAGAGGGACATGAGGTAATGGCTGAGGAGAAATGAATAATGGAATTACGATTCGGCCTTGGCTTACAGATGAGGTAACGGGGCTGGGGGTCAATCAACCGATTGGTATCTCCCGAAGCTGAACAGGGTACCTATCCCTATATAGTTCTGCTGCAGGTTCCGTTAGAGCCCTGTAAGGATTGATTTGATAATGAAAGTTACATGGAGATAAACCGGGCGACTGGAAAGCCAAGTGGTAAGCATAATTATCAAACAATTAGTGATGCTTGCTAATTAGATAAGTGACTACAATACTAATATGCTCTATTCGATGATCTATCATAGTACTACCTAGTAGTATATGAATATATTGTGGTTATCCCTAGTATACGTAATAACTCCAATGCAGCTGAAGCGACTCTTCACCGTTCCACCAGCTTAATACTCGTATTTTGCGACTCCCGGGGTCCTACAAGCAATAGAGCGAAGCCTAACCAGAAGGGAAACGTTATCTTATCGGATAGAGACATGATTGGGAGAAGATCGGAACCTGAAGTTTAATATCCTCCTATAGCTGCTACGTAAGTAGCTATAGGGCCCGATAATATAGGTATATTATCGGTTTATTATAGTTATTCTATGTATCTGGGAAGATATAGTAAGTGTTGGGCTCCTGGAGTTCCAGTATAGATCTAGTCTAGTTACCCTATACGTGGATTAATAAGTTGTTAATCAAACTACGGATGAGGACAGAGTACGATTCGACAGCTTTTCAGCGTAGTACTTCCCATCACTTAGGTACTATTCTCCCCATCTAGCCGAGCCTTGTTCTTCAGGTGTTTTAATTACTGATATCCATTTTGAGACGTGAACAGCAATCCGTAAAAAGATCTACGATACCAAATAACATAAAACATTCCCCCTCATCCGACATGGGAGGCGCGGTAAGAGCGTCAAGAGCCATCCGGGCCAGGTCAGTTTGCAAGTTGTGTATTATTCATTCTAGTACTTAGCAGGGAGTTTTTTCGTCATCGTCAAGTGCGATCGATTAACTCGTTATAATAATGGACGGCACGGGGTAGTAATTTGAGTCGCTTGGGTTCAATCTAGTCTAGCTCATATAGCCTCTAATCTAATAACATCACTGGGCCGCTATTTCGGAACTATACTAGTTAAGAACTCAAGTCTATCTAGAGCCGAGACAATATATCTGCGCGTGTCGATCGATCTTATATAGCTATGTATGCAACGTATACTAAATACATAAGCCTATAGGCTTTAAGGAGGTTTCAAATGGTATAATATCATACGTGGTTAAAATCAGTGCAAAAGTAGCGCTCATGTGATTTTGAACTTCTTCCATTTATAATCATCTAGTACTATGAACGAACGGACTACATATAAAATCAATCTTTTGGTTAACGGAATATTAGGTATGCGGGAATATTGGCGATTGGCTAGCCTAAAATATAGTTGCGAGCGTTACTATGTATACTTCTGATTACTTGTTATTCTAACACTCCTACGCTTTAACGGGGTTTGATTCTGTACAATTCTGTAAGTGTTTGTTTGATTAAACTACTTAGGGTACCGGGAATTACGTTTGGGACGTTCAAATGTACAGTACCTGTAGCTACCTCTAAGTAAAGAACTTAACAGATAGTTCTAGTTCTCGGGGCATCTCTAGTGTCTTTTATATGTGTTTGATTGGATAGCTTGGACCCTCTTTTGCTATACGGGATGCTGAAAAGCTGTTTTTGCCTTACTCGTTTCTCTTCTTAATTGTGTTATATCTTCCATAGAATTTTATGCAACCATAGTCCGCTATGTAGTTTTATGCCCGACATAACCTCAAGACACAAGATTCCATCACATTTAGTTTTTGACTGGATGTCACCTTTACACCATGCAACAAATAGAGTATTTGAATTAAAACTTAATATTCAACATGACACGACAGAATATAATTAATTACAGGTATTTTTTTCTAGATTATTTTGATATTTAATTAATTAAGCTATTTTGACTTGCTGCATGAAGCTGCACTTTTGCCTACAGTACGCCAACACACTGCCCAAAACCCGGGGTTCTCGCCGGATGGCAAGGACCCCCCTGCAGACGCGAGATACACCCGTGCAAGACACGCCACCAATAAGCGATCAACAAGCCAACGATGGGAAGGCTGAGGGGATGCCGGCCACGGAGAATGAGGGTCTGAAAGCCCTACGCGAGCTGGGTAGCGTCATCCGGCTGATATGGGAGGAGGCAGAAAGGGGGGGGCGGCCGTGTCTGTAAATCACGCGAGGTGCATGAAACAGCGCTGCAAGCTATCACGGTAGTAGGCAGTATCGACGGAAAGCTCGATGCGATCGAAAAGCAGGTCGCGTCATTGGCGAAGAGGCTCCCGATGGCTAAGCCTGCGACATTATGGGCTGCTGTTGCGGCCGCGACAACTACCACGGGTACCGGACTGGGCGGCAGGCTAGCGCTCCCGGGTAGAAACAACGCAATGACGATTCGTTCCCCCAAAGAGGGTGAGTACAGCGGACACACCCGGCGGAAGTGCTCCAGAAGGTAAGGACAGCGGTCCCAGAAGCCGTTGCAGCCTAGCCGCTGCGAAGCGGCCACATAGGCATCATGGCTACTACGCAGCAAAAGGAGGCTGCATTAAACAGAGGAGATCATGTTGGATAGGAGCTCGGCGCAATAGTGACTATCCTGTAGAGGTGCAAGCGGTCCCGACCGCGATACGGGTAAACTACGGCAAAAGTACGGATAACGCTAGGGTAATCCAAGAGATGATGAAGGGTATAAGGCGGTTAATACCCTTATTCACAGCTACCTGGCAGTTCGCTTGTCTGCGGAAAGCAGGAGCATAGTGCTCTATGACTTGTGGACATTGTATTGAGCTATCCTTATCTCCATTTTATTGGGTCATTTCTATTTCCTCATCTCTTTGTGCTTCTAGGTTTGGCTGGCTGGCCTACTCTGAGATGACCCTACCAGCGAGAGAAAAACGTGTTGGGCCATCCGTCAGTTCCGGCGGCTTCTTCGGCCTTCCCCTGGGCTTTGTGGCACTGGAGACATCAGTGTCGCTGCTGCAGCAGGATTCGTTGCGGCAGTTCCGCGTCGAGGTCGGGGCCCCGTTGTGGTAGCAGCGGGCCGGAGCATTGTTATGGCTGTGGCAGCCTGGGCGGTACGTAGAGGCGACCTCTCTGCTTGTCTTTTCCCCGTCTTTGGCTCAGCGGTGGTATTTCCATTTTTGGGACGCAAAAAACTCTAGCCTCCCTTGCCTGCCTTACTCTTTCCCTTTCTCTCTTTTGTCGCGGGGGCTCCCGCCACATGTTTTACCGAGCAGCTGACACACCGTTTTTTCCCTTCCTGACCTTTAACCGGACATGTGCATGCCTAGGTGCCGCACAGGGGTTTTTACAGTTTTTCGCGTTGCGCCCATACCTTTGGCAGCTGTAGCATCTCGTGATCAAGCACCGGGATCGAACAATTCCACTTCTTTTACTTCCCCGTTAAGCATTAGTCCTTCTCGGATCAGCATGTTGGCCCCTTCAGGGGAGGCTACATCTAACAGAAATGAGCTCATCATTTTCTTAAGACATATGGCTTTTCTCCTCCAGTGGGTGTGTAAGATTACCAGCCCCTGAATTGCAGGGTTCTGGTTATAGATCTTTTTCTTGGCTTCCTCCTGCCTTTGGTTGTCGAAGTCGGTAATACTTACACCGTGCACGAGCAATGTATGCTTCTTTGGCCAGATCTCAGCCCTCGTGCTGACAATCCTAATTCATTCTTCCTTTCGAGCCTCCGCCCTTGTCTTCGTATCTGCAGAGTCCTCCAGTAGGACCAAGAGACATGAATACACAACCAAGACTGCCCGTGGCAAACCGAGGTTCTTATAGCTGATTCGCCTGGTCTACCTGCTTAGACCGCTGCCCTGGATTTCAGTCAGTCTATAACCTAAAGGTTTAACTGCGTCAAGGTTATTGAGGCCGGGACAGAACCTCTCACCCCAGGTGTCTCTAGGTTTGCTCCTTAAGCATGAATCAATGGCACCTCGGCTAGAACGTATCACTTTAGCCATGTAGCCTCAGGTTCTTAGCACGAGTGGGATGGAGGATAATTCTTAAGCTAGGACGGTGCCACTTTGGCTACATTGACCCCAGTACGAGTGAGGTAGCTGATTTCCACCTCTTTACACACCGACGCGCGCGTCCGTCCTCTCAGGCTGCTTGGACAGTTTCGTAAAGCTCTAGGAAGCTCCTCCATCACCGCCATTAAGTACCACGCCCCACAGAAGCAAGCTTCTCTTCGCATTACCAGCAGAGGTCTCCCTCAGCCGGCCGACGTGTCTTGCAAAGGATGTTTTGAGATCCCCCCAGATGCCCTGCGAAATACCCCCATAGCTCTCTACTGACCAAGCTTGTGTCTCTGGCTTCGTAGGCCTCTCAAACACCATGGCTAAGCCCAACGGGGTCGAAAAGGTTCGTCGCTAGGCTATGCTGCCCTTCCAAGAGATACTCATAGCGTCAGATAGCCCAGCCAAGACTTCCCGTGGCAAAGCCCTGACGAGGTTCTTGTAGCTAGGAGCACCTTCTTCCATTGCAGAGGGTGTTGCTCGCAATGTAGAATAGTAGGAAGGACCAAGACTGCCTTTTTATAGCCCGTTTCCCTCTGATTGTGTGGTTTGATGCGAACGTTAACGTGTTGCGCGCTGTCACCATCGGGATTCTTTCGACTTCACCCCCCAAAATAGGTTACTGATACCGGACACCACGAGAAGGTAATAATCCATTGTCCTAACTGCTTGACGAGAGCAGCTATCTAGCGTAAGCTCACCGGAGACAGAGAGTTACATATATAGAGATCTATTTCCGCTCCATAGGTTAGGTTAGCTCGTACGTCGGCTGTTGTTAATGCCGACGGTTTGCTCCCATACCCGATCCCCGCAACAAGTTCAATCACTCCATGGACCTTTTTCAGGTGGAAGGTGATTGATGAAGTGGATTTGGCGTTGAAGAGCTGCGAGCCGTATGCCTTTTCTGGTGGCAGCGCCTACGGAGCCAAAGCTTCTCGTGGCCTCTTGCTTTAATGTCGGTAATGTTGGCTCAATGCTGATAAACCTAGGAAACCTTTGCCCTTGTATTCAGTACTCTTTTATTCCGAGAACGGTACTGCACATCTTTGAAAAGTTGGCCATGACACTCAAGAGTATCGAATTGAATATCAGGAATGCATGCGTGAGAGGTCCCAGAGGCCGTCTAGGAAGGCTGTAATACTTTGAATGCGGCATCACCCAAATCGAGATGAGATAATTACGAGGTTGTACTTCAAAAGAGATCATTGCCTTCACCCACTCAGCTTTAACCATTTTGGGCAGGTGGTAAAGGTCATTTTGAAGTCATAGCTGACATAATGATAGCACTATACCTCGGGTCCGACAGGGACCGTTGCCAGCACTGAGACCGTCTATACATGATTGTACAAAATCGATGGCGTTAGAGAAACTAGGATCAAGGTTGAAATCCGATTGGTAAATGGCTTCAAGATACAATTTATCCCAAAAAGCCTCTATAAATTCAAGAATTTCAGTCACACAATTTCTGCAAGAAGGGAATTCGACACGAAGATAAAGTGAGGCAAGAAAAGCTTTCCCGATAGACCCGCTTTTAATCGGATTGCAATCGCTAAAAATAATTCATACAGAGAGCGCATGGCCACAATTGTCTAATAGGGAGGTACTAAAAACACTGAGATCTTCGGAATACTCTCGATCATCTATACATGTCACTAGCGAATAATAATAATATGATAATCAAAGTTAAACAGTTGATATGTGTGACTGATCAGATGGTATCAGCGTTTCTCACAATGTAAATAAGGGAAATTAAATATGGCTATTTTAGAATATAAAGACAAGGACATATTTGCCAGTATATTCTATATGTTGGGTGAGGTAACAGCCTACATTAAGAAGGGATAAATTTTGGTCTGCCATGATTTTACATCCCAGCCACCAACTTTGCTGAGTTGAAGACAGTAGTATCCTTGATCGTAAAGACACCCGCCCACCGGCTTGTCTCCCCAAGACTGAAATGGGGAGACAAGCCGGTGGGCGGGTGCCTGTCATAGCCGAAAGGCTGGATACAGACGATAATCTTGATGTTGTTGTTGTTGCATTGTTTAACGTTTTTAAGCGGCCGAAAGGCTGCATAGGACGGGACGATAATCTTGATTTAATAAATAATAATAATAACAGAGACCTGGACCCTAGTTCTGCTAGGTTCAAACGATCACCCCACGTGACTTTATATTCCGAAAGGGGCATAGTATATATATCACGTGGCATAAAATCGGCGGTTATTTAGTAGAAGGGCTTAGGGCTAGGGCCGGTGATTACGGCAAATTGTAGATAGGAATGTAAACACCACCTCACTGTTCACGCTAGGCTTGTAGTATCAGCTACCCAGTCTCTAATGGCGTCAGATCAGCCGCTACTACCCTATCTACAGGGCTATGAAAGCTCTGGAGATGAAAATCATTGGCCTAGAGACCCTTCCTTACAAACCTACCAACCCTACCAAATCAAACCTACGGGACCATCGAAGATGCGATCAATTTAATTAATACCTTTGCTCGGCAACATGGCTATGCTGTTGTAAAACGATGCCCCAATAAGCAGAGAATACAGGGCTACATCAAGAAGGTCGAGCTTAAATGTGACCGCGGTGGCGAGTATAAAGATCGTCTTTAAGAGGGCCAGAGAAGGCGTGCTGCCGCCAGTGGATCTACTACTCTTGCAGATGCCTATTCAGAATCATTTTTCGACGAGCTGCTGAGCATGCCCCTTGGTGTATGGAGATACTGAATAATCAGCATAAATCATTAGGAAGCACCCGAGTCAACTCATATAGCTCATCACCATCAGGATGTCATCTAGAATTCCAATCAAATCAAATAACAACTCGATGTCGGGACTGCACCACGTTATATTCTTTCATCTCTTATGTAACAGGCCTAACATACCAGTTATGAGTATTTCACCCCTTAGTCTACTTATGTGCAGGGTTCCCCCATTTCTTTTCCTTTCTTTCCTTTCTTTCTCTTTCATCATATTATTCTTGTGTATAGTAGATTATTATGTATAAATATAATATCATTTAGTTCTTCGTTGTCACACTTAGAGCAGACGGCATTAACACGAGATATCGACAACTTTGCACGAGACGGGAGAAGGCAATTCCTTGGTAATAGGACTCCAATTCAGACCCTTTTATCCTCACTCCCAGAGGAAGGCAATTGGATGATCAATTACAAAATACGTGATGAAGATGATCTTACCATTACTGCGGTATTCTGTACACATAAGAGATTTCGAGTGTCGATTGGAGGAAGCTCCTCTTCAGGATATAGACGCCAGTGGCGAAGTCCCAAGGAGGCTCTAGTATCAAGATGTTGCTTGATGATATGAATACATGGCATCCCTAGGGTCCTTCTAGTAATCCCGCTGCATTCAGGGTCATATGGTATAGTACTTGGACTGCCTTCTTTGTCGGTAAAGATGGTATAAGGCGTGTGGATATTATAGTGGGCCATGACCTGCTTTAAACTTCTCAGAATAAAGGTATATGACTCCTCCTTCTCATTGGATATAAAGCCGAACCCAACATAGAAAGTCTGATTTGTAACAGTAGATCCCACAATGTCCAAAAATGGTATCCTGTATTTATTGGTCTTGTACGTGCTATCTATAAAAAGGATAGAAGGAAAACGCTGTAGAAGCCGTACACATGTGGTGCTGGAGCCAGAGGTTGTAAGAGCCCATAGCAGACCTGCGGGTTCAAGAAAGAGACCGATCACCAGTCAAAAAGCAAGCCAGCCAGCAACACAGGATACATCTACAACACGAGAGGCTTCTGTATTTGAGTATGTTTTGGCCCAGGAAGAGCCGTCAGTTCAAGGACGAGGACAAGGACGAAGACAAGGACAGGGACAGGACGAGGCACTGGACCTGCAAGCAGTATGGAAGTTAGTAGAGGTCAGGATACACAGGGTGGAGGAGATACTCAATACCAGGGAGCTCCGGAAACACTTCAAGAAGTAGCTCAAAGCCAGAAAGGTGGTGGCCGTTCCCAAGGACGTGTGGCCGTAGTCCCAGACCCACAGATGTGTTTAAATTATGAATAGCGGCTCCTGATTGGTTAAATAACGTATAGTTAGAATAGCAAGAAGTAATATGATATTATATAAAATAAGTTCACCGCCGACTTTATACCACGTGATATACATACTAAGTTATGCCCCTTCCGGAATGCGAAGTCACGTGTGGTGGTCGTTCGAACCTAGGGCGGTCGGCAGAACTAAAGGGTGCCATCGCTGGATCAGATCCCAAGACATATTGCTGGATACCTTCGAGTCTTGCGAAAGCGGCTACAAGGATGTTTATTATTTTGGTCGCAGGTGAAGAGACTAGCCGGAGAGTGTGATAGGCTTGTTTCCGGGTGCAGTGAGGATGTTGCGAATACTAGGAGCAACGTCCGGTGAGCCGTACTGAAACATGCCGGTAGTCGGCTGGGAAACGGCGAAAACTGTTGGAAGAATTCGACAGTAATGAATATGAGAACTGGATTAAAGGGGATAAATAGAACCTCCATGTCCTCAGTGATTTCCTTTTTTTTTCCCCTTAAACAACGACAACAACTAGCTCAATTGATTGGTAGTTTAGGTCAATGCAAAGTTGTTCATTCCTGATGTTGGTAGATGTCTCAACTTCCTTTTGTACCTAACGGCATTGACCGATCGATAGTATAGATATAATTAGTAGTATATATATCTATCGAGTAAGGCTTTCTTAGGAACGCCAGCATCATGGTATAGAATGTTGATGCCCCAGGCACCAGGATTAGTCAGCTCGCTAGTTGTCTATAGTAGATAGCCTGGGTGGTGATCCAGGATCACGTCTCTCAGGCCTTCAGTTCCATTATAGAATAAAGCTAAAGGTTTAGCTATCTACATGGCTAGTGAAACCTAATTTTAACAAAGCCTGAGGCTCTTTGTTGGTAGGCGCATTATCTTGTATCATAGTATATACATGCAGATCCAGTAATATTACTAGTAGAATAGTTCGCTGAACATAATATAATATAAATGCTATAAAGGCCATCATGACTTACTAACTGTATATGCCTCACATTTACAGGATATGCTGCAACCTTTTTGGGTGGAACGTGGAACAGTATCATAGGAATTAAAAATAAAGGCCTATAGCTTAACAATCTCAGGATCTAGCTAGTACAGGAGCCGGCAAAAGGTAATAGTATTCTCTTGACTATGGACATGCGTATCATAAGTACTTGTTAGCAAGAAATGTTAAGTTAAGCATTAACCTATTTGCATGTACCTAGATATGGTATAGTGATACCAATGCGTAACTATAACTTCCAAGTCACCCAACTACCTTTAGCACTTTCTGCCAAGATCGAGCGGCCCGTGCAGCATGTTCCCATGGGACTATTGGGTTCAAAGACGCAGTCGTTCTAGAGAATATCTCCATACTTACCCAACCAGAAAAGGAGAGTTCGTTCAGTAGGGATTTAGCAATATCAGAAATTGGGAGACAACCTCCACGATCCTCTTCGAATGGGAAAAGACGTGCATTCCGAGACCATCCCATCAGTTTACTCTGACCAGGAACATGAAGAAATGGTGATGAGGGGTCGACTTGTTCGCCATCTGCGAGCTGGATGACAAATATGCGACTTGGATCAACTTCTTGAACTAGTTGCCGTAACGACTTTCTCAGAATTCTATCAGAATCCTTTGAGAGAGTGCCAGATGACCCCATCGGGTCAGGCCAAATTAAGGCGGCAATGTTGAAGGTATCTAAACAGAGACCAAAGTTCTTTCGATCCACCAGAGAAACAATTTTCCAGGCGTGTTCCCACGTATTCACGTGGGTTCCCCAAGCAAGCGCCTCGTAAGCAATACGGACCGGATAGGCTAAGTCAGCCGCAAAGGTTAGGTCAGCGATAAGGGTCTTTCTGTCGCCAGTCGTCTGTGTCGCATCCAAAAACGATGAAGGAATAAGAATAAGCACATCGTCACCTAAGGCGCGCGCAATGTGTATCCAATGTTCCAGTTCTCTTTTCCTCCGCTCGCGTTCAGCAGGATCGAGGAGACCCTCATAGTGTCGGAAAGGCTGAAGGCTGACGATTTCGAGGTTCCGATCATCACAAAGGTCACGAATGATACGCGCAGCTTCCAAGTCCAGGGCCCATTCTTCAATTTCAGTCATCGCTTCAGAGGGAAGATCTGTCAAATTTTCATAGAGCTCCCGTGTCACTTGCTTTAGATCTTCATCGAACAACTCAACACCCAGGAAACCATTTTGAGCAGTGGCATCTAGCTTTTCTGTAAGCGGGTGAATGGTCGGGTTCCCTAAGCTAACGGTGGCCAACGCTGGCTTCAATCGAAGCGCCGATGTTGAGGCTGTATTCAATGGCTCAGAGGACAAACAGGTGATGGGGGAGTTTGGATAATTAAACATTTCGGAGAAAGCACTATTAAAACTGTCCAAGTTGCTTGTCTGGTGTGTTCACTGCAATAATCCATGTGATGATAGAGTTTTATGTACTACATCTGGGAATCATTCATGGCAGCCCTCATTCTTATGATTCTAAGCTCTCTAGGCAGAAGAGCTTTATGTCTTATTTAGTTAGTCCGGTGTTCTAGCAGCCAAGCAAACCCTCAGGAAAAAAGCTATTTACTCATGACTATCAACGCCCATTTATGGCATAAGCATACTTGAAAGTATAATGGGGATAATTCTATACATTTACCCTATCTGGCTCACAATCTGCACCTCAGCTAAATTCACGATTTATGCCCACTGAAACTAAAAATCCCGCATCGTTATCAATATAGTCAGAATTTATTACATGAATTCACCGCTTTTTATGATGGGGGCCTCTTACACCGTGCTTTTAAAAGAACATACTGCGGGAACTGCGGGACTGAATATTGTAAGTAAGAAGTGATTGATGCAGGGGTCGGAATAAGGCCTTCAAGTTTACTTCACGCCCTACCTTCAATTTTAACTTCGCAAATATGTACTTTACTAAATTCTATTAGCGCTATTTATAAAGTTTATCTTCAAATTGAGATGACCCCATATGTTTATATAATAATTTCGGGGGCTAGCCCGCTATTACATGTATTGTAACTCACCAACTGACGGCGCCCGTGATGATATTATCCACATGTGATATAATAATGTAGTACAAAATTAATCTTTCTAATGGCCTGCCCCTACTGGCCAGCGGCCATACTAGCTTAATGTAAATCAAACAAATTTCTGAACTGGTCAACTTGTTATCATAGGATAGCGCCATTGCTGGACTCCTGGTTTTAGTGTCTTCTCCGTTACTACAAAGCCAATATGCAGCTCAAGCCCTGTTTCATAATGACGAACAGAATCCCGTAGTTGATTTATCCGCAGATGCAACATTCAAATATTTTTGTATTACCGACTCCTCGTGATGAAAGACCTCGTAGAATCAAATCTGCGGACGGCGCCCAGAGGCACCAGACTGTTCAAGGTCATATTTCAGCTCCTCTCATGACTCGATCACAACGAAGGACTTGACGTCCAGATTCCTTACCGGTAAACCAAACTCCTAACGACTATGGTCTAGGTAAGCTTATATTACAGAACGCACCTGAATGCAATATAAAGTTTGCTTACTTCGTTTGGAATTACTATATGGTCTCTCTTGCAGAGCACCAGAAGAGCTCTAGACGACAAAAAGATGGAAGCCTGTAGTCGTCACCGTGGGGAATGGCTCAATATACGATTGAATTATACAAATGTCTGCAGCCACTGTAGGATTTTAGACAAAGAAGGATAGGGAACCTTTCTTAATAGGCCATGAGAATGACATGTAGGTCGGTTCTGGGTTGTTCCGTTCTGAAGCTCGCTTTCTCTGCTTGGCCAAATGTTTAATAGCCATCAAGGCTACCGCGTCGAATCTAGGACAATAGTATACAAATAATGCTCTTAAACTTCGGCCTTTATGTTACAGAAGATCAGTTATTTCAAAAATCTGCTAAAGTAACTACTTTAAGCGCTAGAATTTCTTTATTAGAATACCCGTCAACTCCCCAGAGCATAGATCATAGTGATAAGCATCTTTAGATCCAAATACAATCTCAGAAGAAAGGAAAATCTTAGGTTCCACTCTACTTTGACGATAGAAGTCTGGGTAGTTGTCCCCTGGGGCTCGTGTGGCTTTTCCTCGCGTTCCAGTATGTAATTAAACCCTTATGCACTCTTGTAATTTGAGCTAAGCCTAATCTACCAAAAGGGTCTTGAGTCAGCCAAACGCTCCCGAGTATAGCATAGCTCCCGAAGTCTGATGAGATGCTTTAACTACAATATTATGGCAGCCTCGACACACTAGTGATTGAGCTATTAGCTATCTAGGAGTCGCCTTCAAGCCTTGTAAAAGCTTGTGACGTACTTATTGTTCAATGAGTAATAGTAATAATAGTACTACTATGAATAGTCAGATTTCGTTCGTTTTCTTTGGGCAGAACCAAATTAAGGTGGAGTGGAGACCCACCAACTGAGCTAAAAGTTAGTGCACTTATGGGGTACATATGGCGATGATCTTTGTAAAAATATGCCGATTTGTTGTCATAGCAGCGTGCGTTTAATGTTGAGTTACCCGTTGATCAAGTAGTTGGGCATGTACAAAACCTATGGCTTGCCAATGCTTTGAACGTTCCACTGAAGCCTCTCTTACAGCCTGTTGCGGCTACAAATATTATGACTTACGTGAGGGGGAACCAAGAAGGAAGCAGATATAATATTGGTGCCTATATTGTATCAGTATCTCTATCTGAGTTTGACCATTATTCCTCTCCCCGCACAAGCTACATGAACAGGTGCTGAATGTTATCTAGTTGAGCGCCCTAGTGAGAGCGAATCACTCCGGGGGGGTGGACCTGCACTAGAGCGAATAACGTCTGCTATATCAACGATAGCTTTTGTCAGTCTCTTCCTTATCATATGAGTGGGGCGGCGTCTACGTAGATGAGAATGGTGGCGAGATGAAAGGCGCCCAGCTGTAGTGATCGGTGTATTGTCAGATATCTCAGGTGTATTGTTGCTGGGAGCGTAAACTGTATTTTTGCGTCAATTGGTTACTGTAGGGTCCATATCTTCAAAGCTTTCGACTCTTCCTCATCTGTGCTCGAGTCTCCACTAGAATCTTTTCGCTAGTTATCCTGTGAAGCTAGTGATATTTCCGAATCCTCTGTAGTCATCTCAGATTTGGCTCGGGCTTCTTCTCTCCTCGCCAAAACTCGGTCTAGAACAATAGTCCAGTTGTCCACTGCTGCAGTCTCTAGTCCGCAATTCATTGGTCCCTATTCGCTAAAGATGGCCACATCCTAAAAAGACTGCATCTCTACTCGACGTCTGCACGTCTGACAGAAACACCGGCCCCCGGCCAATAGTCCGTGTGGCAAGTTGACAGAAGTTCCGCAAGGTCACAGCTGGTTTCTCGTAAGAATCTGCATTTTCTACACATAGACTAAAAATCGAAAGAACATGGTCTTGTCCAATCGGTTTGCTGTATGATCGTCGGCGCAGATAATTATAGGTTAGCCTAGTAATGCTTAGGGGCGAGGATTGTAAAAATAGTTGGTCCGTGATTCACTTATTTCCTAATTTGACCAACTCATTCATTCAGAGTGGGGCCGGCTGACCGCCTACCAAGTTGGAAACTTTGTGCCCCACTCAGTAATTGTAGATGCCTCTATAAATTTCAATAGCCACGGGATGTATCCGGCAATGTCTGCTATATTTTTGAGATCATTGAAAGGCGCGTCAGTCCCAATATTTTTATACCGATTAGCTGGCTGTTCCAATGTTTTGCGGTCACTATACGGCGGAGGCAACTCGCAAGGATCTACAATCCAGATCACAATATTTTAACGAGGAACGTACTTCGGTGGATGGTGGCTCACTGGCAGACGGGCCCACAACGGCAAACAATGACGCTCGTTACTTTATCCGAAGCAAGTTAACCCTCGCCAGCTCAATGCATTAACCATGTAATTTTCCTAAGCCGAATTCGGCAAGGAAAATCAGATATGCTCGCTCTATTAGCTGAATAATCAAAAGCGGTATAGTCTGTCAACATTACAGCTAAAGTCTGAGGTAACGTCAGAATTATCTTTAGACGTTTCCGTGTGACCAAGTGCCTAAAATAAGTCAGCACTTACTCAGCATTTTTGGAGGAGCGCTAACAAATTCCACAATGACTTGATGCTGATTATTATGACAACGATCTGACACTAATAGTCAAAAATCGGATAATCGTGTCTTCTAGATTTTTATGAGCCGAATCAATTGATGCAATTCTTTTTGACAAGACACTACCGAGCGCTGGTATTGAAGGATTGCTCAAAATCCCCATACCAAGCACCCAACCCAGTAACTATCGCAAAAGTTATATAGTACTGGTCACTCTCTACATCTTTCAAGGTCAATACATGTCGATTACATTGCGTTGTAGTTGAAATACGCTGTCGCAAACATAGGTCGGCAGAGGAAACCGCCCCAGTACTACTAGTAACGCTTGCGGGACAATCATGCTATCGAACAATTATTGGGAATGCTTATTCCACGTGTATTTGAGTACCATATCAAGCCGCTCGTATTTACTCAAGTTGCCTATCTAGGCTGATGGGTTGAATTCAACTTCATCTTCAAGTGGCTCATCACTGGTATTGGTTTGTAATACAGCAGGCCTTCGGATCGTAGGACGTGCATATTTTTGAAAATTTAAGCGTTCCATATTATTCTGCATAGTCAGTAACCCAGATTACCGAGATAAGGCCGCAACTCTCTTATGTAGTATAGTCGGTAGTTTTCTCTTGTACAGTCGGATACCAGAAGTCATAAGACTTTTTGTCACCTGACCCACTAATCTATTTACATCACTGATCCATGCAACCCCATCATGCCTACCAAACCAAAAACCTCGAAGCGCGAGGATTCCGATGAGGTACTTCGCTTGGTTTTTAGACTTCACAATCAAAAATTATCCTCCCCTCAAATCGCCGGTACGCTAGATCTCCCCCGCAGCCTTATCTATCTCCTGGTTCAAGACTGCGTAAAACATGAAGAACGCATCGAGACAGGCTCAAAGCGACTAGGACGAAAGCCAAAGCTCCCTAGAAGAGCTAAAAGAACTTTAATTCGCCATGTAAACAACAGCCCCCGAGATACGTTCTAGGCATTGTTGACACCGTCAAAATCGGGGAAACAGCTTCACATCAGTACTGTTTGATGGTA
>JAHQZX020005281.1:0-27383 GCA_019804575.2 Pseudotulostoma volvatum
CTCCTCCGTTAACTCAAAATGGCCGTCACAGAAACGGAAAACGGAGGTCCGTTATGGGCTGCCGAACAGGCCCTAAATCACTTCCAAAATTTAACCTATTCTGAAAGAGATTCTGCTCTTTCGTGTGGTCTACTATCTTCCTATAGCTATTTATTCAAAAGTTGTTTCAAGATCAAAATTACTACTAAAGAGGGTAAGAGTGTGAGTCACTACTGAAAAATCCACCATGTTCTTAAACATGTCCGAAAATCAGCTAATAGTTGAAAATTGTATTCAGGACATTGTAAACCCATTTATATCCCTAGTACCCTTAGAACTAAGCCGTGGGGTTAACATTGCGTTGGTATGTCCACGTCGGAACTCGTGTGACTATTCAGCAACTGGACTCCAACCTTCATGCTTTCCCCTCAATATTAGAGTCTGGAATTTCAATCTCCTGTATAGTAGCTTTCTGCGATTGGTTTGCAATATTCAGCAAGTTTGTATGTAGATGGCGCGGTTGAAATGTTGTTTCGAGTTGAAAAATTGGCGTTTCTCCCTAAGAAAATGCACTCACACGCACTAAGAAACCTTGTTCCCTCAGACCCTAACCTATTGAGGCACACTGAGACTAAAATCCAGGTTCTGGTCTATAGGATTTTAGACCCGCTCTTTTGTTGCTCTTGTTTTTGCTCTTTTCTTGCGGGAGGGGGAGTGGGGGCAGGGCGGGTCGAAAGATGGGGAAATTCTAGTCGACGGAAGACTGATTTTTGGCCATTTACCTGGTCTAACTATGATACTAGCATGCTATTAGTTAGTATAGTAGTGTAATAGTGTCATGCATATCACATGTCAAGACATGTTGGCCATACTACTCAAATTGGTTAGCCTGCAGATATAAAAATGAGATGGAGATCTGTAGGAAGCTCCAATTCTACTCATCCAAGATCGGCAGCTGTTTCTCTGCCTGCTGGTTTAAGTACTATAACCACTTAAGATCATCTGTCTGAGGCCAGTCCATTGATGCTTAACTCAAATTTGTGCCCTTTTATTTCGGCGGTTAACCGACAAGAATGTCTGACAATACTTGTTCCAGTATTACCCATCCGAGGCAAGGGTGTGAACCTTTCCCTAGACTTGAACAGCCAGAAGAACAACAGCCAGTTCTTCTTGGTGGAGTGAGACAAGACATGACCTTAAAGAACCATTCTCGGAATTTTTAGGCGTTCTGGTTATGCTTCTCACCGGGAGCGGTGTCACTTACCAGGTATTTCTCAGCGAAGAACGAAAAGGGAACTTTTGGCGGTTGAGGGTAAGTTCACTATGAAAATGCTCTATGTATTTTCAGGAAAAAAATTGATCTAATAGTGGATGTATCGATTATAAGTGGGACTTTTTCCTTAGCGCTTATGCCAGCCCCATTTCGGGAAGTCACCTCACCTTTGCCAATTGCTTCCTGCGTAGATTTCCATGGAAGAAGTTCCCGCGGCATGTACCGGCCCACAATAGTCTCAGAGGCCCAGGCACCTAGCTACGTTTAGGGTCTGAGGACACTGAGACTAAGATCCCAACATACCCATCAATGAGACCTTATGCATTTCCTACTAAGGGCCCGTCTACCTCGTTCCATTCAGTGCTAGAGCCTCCTGCTTCAACCTTTCTTCTTTCCTTCTCCAAGCTTGATCTCGTCGTGCATAGCTGCCTAGGAATGGAGATAGTAATTCATTCTTCCTCTTCCTGGATTAAGCAATCGTTACAGTAGGAAATAATTACAGATACCGACTACTATTCGTGTTTTTGAATGAATAGAATACAAATATGTAGAAGTACTGCAGCTGCAAAGCTACATGACTACCTGTAATAAGTCTATAAGAGTTCTCAATCGTCGTCGTCAGACATATCCAGTATTGCCCAGTACTTCTGATACGATTGCCACATCTCATTTGCGATTTAGTCACGTCGGAGAGTATCAGCCGCATTATTAATTTCCCTCTGTTTCCCTCTCAGACGGGTGAAGGTTGTCAACGCTGTCTTGGTCTAGGAGTAAGCCTCTAGCTTTGAGAACATTATATTCGACTATGGGATTGCTGCTGGTACTATTCAGAAAGGTATGTAAAGCGGCGAGAGTATAAATAAGCTTCCTTTGGGTTTGTAGCGGCAATCTTCGTGGTGTACCTAGTATCCGGAAGCGGGCTTTCCATACACCAAACCACGTTACGAAGTGAAGCATGGCGAAGGTTAAACAACTCTTCTTTATTCTGGGGCTTTAGCCCTGACTTCCCCCATTCCTTCGGATAATATCGAACATTCAAATATGGCATCAGAAACCGGCCATTGTGGACTGAAGCGCCGTTGTATCCAGCATCAGCGATGAAGTAGGCCTCGGTTCCTGGCACACGCAAACCAGCCTTCACCGATGATTTGAAGATAGTACTATTATTTAGTGAGCCTTCATACCTAGCTCGTATGTAGGTGAAGTTCAAATCGAAATCACAGACGGCTACTATATTATGAGATATAAAGCCCTTTCGATTGTGCCGTGGTACTGGATCTTCTCCTATAGGATGAAGTGGTATATGACTACCGTCAACCGTCAATGGCTCCATGACAGCATTCAAAGAAAGGCATCCACTTTGGATCGGTCTGGATTGCCAAAGGGACCTTATCACCCGGTAGTCGAACGAGAGTCTGATAGAGGTAATTTAATATCTGATCCAATGCATAGAAGGCTTTCTTCACAGTCCGGAGTGACACGCCAAAGTGCTCTTGGATCATACGTCATGGTGCGTGCTGTGCGACGATATATAGGAACACTGCGAACTTCACCCTCGAAGATACGTTTCCCGATTTGAAGCCGGTTTCTTCAAGCTATTGCAACAATAGCTCGAATTGATGCGGTGTAAGTCATATCCACAAATTCCGGTTGGAACGTATACATTATTTTTCGCCCACTCGGACGCGACTTCGTTCCGTACCCCGCTCGTTTCGGCACCGTGAGCAATTATTGCAGGAAATAACGATTCTAGGGCCTGAAGATACTGGAAGGTTCTTCATTGTCGCTAGGCATAGCGAGGAATGGGACAGAAGATAGGGCAATAATATATAATAATGAAGAGGGGTGAGATGAAGGAAAGGTACCGTAATAATTAATGATAACAATAGCCTCACAACACCGAGATGATACGGGTAGAAGGGCTCGGTATGGCAATTTCGGCGCGCGTTTTTAAACACCTCGAGAAGTGCTTAAATTTCATGATGCTCAAATTATTTATTACCATATACGGCAGGTGGCAGGGGTGAAAAAGTCGAAATCAAGCTAGAGAAGTTAAAATGGAGCCGTCTGAAGCCACGGATGGAGCCACCGGCAATATATCTAGTAGCATGGTACTAAAACAGGTAAATGAAAGGGTCATTAAACTGTAATTTCTGCTAGTGGGTTTTGAGCCCAAGGTAAACGAACCCCATTTAGCACCACTTTAATGCCAGGTAAACGCCCTAACGGCCGATATCTTTCTATGCCTATTGGATGGCGGAAATTTGCGTGTTTTATTCGCTCGAGGCTTGGTGAATCCATCTGCCGGGTTATAATCTAACCCAATTCAATATCTCCCTTCGATAGAAATACCTGTTGTTCACCAACGTGTAGAGGAGCTATACCTTCTTATTCACAACATCGAGGGCGCTAGCACTATCGCAGTATAAAGGCACAAAGCTACATATGGATCTTGCGATCTAGTAGTTGCGGGTTTAAATACGCAGCGATAAAATTGACTTGCTCAGCATATAAGGCATAGATCGCTATAGTAGGGGGGACGAGCTTCGTGGCTGTTTCCATCACCACAAGCGCGTATGTGGAATCAAAGTCTAATCCCTCACGCTGCCTATTACAAGCATACCACTCAGCATGCTCTGAATTTGGTGACATGATTATCTTCGTCAGTTTTGACATCAAACACTCATTTGCCAGGGAGAACTCCTCGTGGTATTGTTATCAACTTCTAGGCGGTCAACAAGCCTGTAGGTGTCTTGCCTTCAAGATTCTTAATTTGATCATCCATGGCTGCAATCTAGGCTTCTTTTTGCAGTGAGAGTAAGGCTTCTTTGAAACTTTTGGGGATAGTGACCTCACGGGCCTTAATGCGAGCCAAATTAGATTTTGCTCCTTCTGGGGGTAGGGTGAACACCACAACCCCCATAGGGGTAGGCGCCTGTTCTGCCGATGATGTTGATTTCTTCGTAGAAGAACGTTTAGGGGGAACAGGCCCCATCTCATCTCCTAATCGTTTGGGAGCAATTCCTTTCGTAGTGCGTCAGGAAACGCGGGTTGAAGCAGGTGCGACTTCCATAGTCGGTATTGGTTTATCCCGCCCGGGCGGAAGATCGTTTGCACTCGGCCTACAGTGTAAGGAGATTCTTCAATCACACGAGAGTGGATCTTGGTTTGCGAAGGGATTCGCAGGTCAATAGCCTGAATTTGGTTTATTCGGTGATGGTATAGCTTTCGGTATAACATTTAGGCCGGGGTCCTTATCGTCATCGCCCAAAGCTATTTTACCCTTCCAAAAACGGAGATCCCCCAGACCTTGATACCTTGCAGGTCTTGGGATCTCATACTTTTGTAGATGTAGCTATTGTCCCCTTCGTATCCCACGAGGTATCCCATAAAGGCTCGTGGATTGATCCTTCTCTGGAATGTGTTTGTAGCAGCGCGTTCCCCATATCTGTAAATGCCTGTCTAGTTTAAGAAACTAGTCTGTCGTTCGGGGGGGGGGGGGGGGAAGCTCGTTTTCGATGCCTTTTTCCTTGGCTCATGTGATAAAGCGGTTGAATTCAAGTCCGCCATCAAGTCACCAGCAAATAATATAGCGACCTGTCTTGTTCTTGAATGCCTTACTAAAAGAGATTATTTGGTCAGAAGCTTCGACTTTTGTCATGAAGAAATTCGACTTCGGGAATGCGGCCCTTATCATTGACAAGAAAGTAATATTTATATCTACTAAAACCGGTGGGTTTAACCGGTTGGAAATCCGCATAGTAGAGGTCCCAGACATTCTGAGATCGTGGCGGCGTAGTGTGAAAGATCAATTTCTTTGATTTTGTGAGAAAGCAAGTCTCGCGGTGGAATTCGTCATCCTTTCATGTATAGCCCTGCGCTTTGGCAGTTGCTTTCAATCTCGGCTTGCCGTATTAGGCTATATACTAAAGGATATTGAATTTCCATTGCGAGGCTTGCTATCTCGCAAGACTAAAGAGACTGATATCAGATACTGTCGGGCTCATGCAGCCGGTAGGGTGTGTTTCTTAATACTTGCAGAATTTTCATTGCTGACTTCGCGAGGGATATCTCTGAAAAGGAATTCCTAAAAAGGGAATAAAGATCTCTGTATGGTAGCACCTTTTAAAGGAAACCGGCCATAACCTGATGAGATCTAGAGGCAAGAAACAACTCTTTATTCTCGTTTGCTAGAGATAGGAAGGAGGAAAGGGGCTATACGAGGCGAGTCGATCTAAGCGCGGTCGGGAGCTAGCTCATCTAGAATGGTGGTCAGATCCCAACAATAATCATTGAAACAGTATTTGGGGTAATTGTTGAAACAATACAGGTGGGACTAGGCACCGTCATTCCTAGGGAGCGATGAGGGCAAGACAGGAGGGATAGATCGAGGCTTGGGTTGGGACGTTGAGCGGCGAGACTTTCTGTTCCAGTATTCTCGCCCCAATCTCCCAATAACTTCTACAAAGCCCGAGATAGTATAGGTCGAGGAATCGACCACCGGGGTAGATTACCCCACATCGTGAAATCAATTTCAGGAATTCGATATTGAACGGCATCAAGAGCATGAAGTTCGGTCCGGTGATTGCTCGAAAGCATAAAAGCATTTGAGACCAGTATCCGAGGTTAGGAGCAGTTGCAGGACAATACCAAGAATAAAGTGCACCGCCCGGCCCATGGAATATGTATCGAGGTTTCGAGCGAGTTCGTCATAGGATTTGGCGGCGACATGAAGGTGACGAATAAAATTACCTGCTGTCCGGCAGTAACCCTATCTGGACCGTCATTCTAATGTCATTCATGCCGTAATCCAATGAAGATAGCATGATAGTCGAAGTAGTCTAAGAGAGTCCACCCATATTGGATAGAATAATAGTGTGACGTCAGGGATTGGGAAGCGGTATTAAAGAGAATAAAAGAATCAATTAACATATTCTGAAGCACTGAAGCATTAAACACGTGAAGGAATTTGACTTCACTATTCATTATCAAGGACATGCTATCATCTGTCGGAATAAAAATTAGAGGAAGTGAACCAGTCACCTGAAAGCGCGATGCTGATCCTTCTCCCTAGGACTAAAATTCCACCAACTAAAACGAAGTTAGCTTGAGCACTGACTGCACTAACTACATTAGGCTCGGCCAAGAAACCGCCCCACGCCGTCTAGTTTTCGAGTCAAGTCAATCCTTCCACTGATAGCTTTTTTTTCCCCTTCTTCACCGTATGATTACAGCTTCACACCTTTCTTTCTACGGTGATGAGCCGAGTCAACTCCACTGCAAGCGATCAACCAGTTCCCTCCTCCCATCAGCATGTTGAGAGAGTGCAAAAAAAGGGGCTGTTCGCCACTTTAATATTCGATGGATATCGTTTCTTGCCTACGACTTCATAGATCCGCAAGAGGCACTAAGATGACTCTCTCTCACTGAATACTCAGGCTGGCACTCAGGCTACCGGCAGCTGCCTGAGGTCAATTGATAATGTGCCATTTAAAGCGTCCATGACTAGATGCGGACAGAAAATGTCAAGGTGTTGATTGAACTACTCCAGCGTCTTCACTGCAGGCCCCTCTCATTTGTTCACCTGTGACGTCTAGACAAACGAATAGGGATATTGCGGGGGGCGATAGCCCTCTTACGCTGTAGCAAGCAGATCGCTATTTAATGCCAGCACCGTGTTGAATCATGGTGAAATAGTAAATGTCCCTACTAACTTAGTGTAAGATAACTTAAATCTCCCATCTCTAAGTGTAACTCCAGTTCTTGAGAGTCATTCCTTTACATCCTATAATAGCCGAGCAAATATCAGGTGCTCCTACAATCGACCCGACGTGATGACAGGAATCGGATGGGTCAGGTGAGGATGTATGGCTCGCTTGTTATTGAAGCTCCAAGTGACTCACTTCGCGAGTGGCCACCGGGACGTTTACGAGCCGATAGCGTATTTTATTAGCTATAACTTTAATAACATGTGATGATGTGACGGAGGTGGAAATAGTGACAGAACAGAGTGGCGCTCATCATCACCAGTACCGTCGGAAATCGGAATGGTCATTCCCACATCGTGTGCAAGTCAAAGCCACCCTTTTTCCAACCACCATTCACCCCAACTCCAATAAAGTAGTTTATTTTTGGACGCCTCACGGCTTTAGCTGTAATAATGCTTATCTTAAGTTTTTTTAGAGAAGCTTGAGAGAGGACGCCTTGTACTCTAGAAAATGGATTGAAGGGAAGTGTATACAGGTTTCTCAAGGTAACTACTTACTACTAGTATACCCTTGACTTACGGCTAACTATGTTCCCTGTTCAGTTCCCGAGCTTCCTCCTTTGACCACTTCGGGAACTGACAGGGGGAATCGCATAGCCGAAAGGCTAGATACGAACATTAGTAAACGCTATATCCCTTGGCTAGGTAACTGTACAAAGGAAATCACACAAAAGAATGTCATACGATCGATAGTATATTCTAGTGCTCTATAATAATTTAATTGTACCTATATGGTGAATCTACACTACTCATTTAAGTGCCATTATTGTACAATTCTTGGTTGCTCTAGTGTAGCTAACTGTCTTAGTCCAGTTTATTGACATATGATAGAGCACTATATATATGCAAATAGTAATAACACTTTGCCGCAAGTTATATCTCTTAAGAATATTCTTGGCATGAAAGGCTCTGTTCCTCCCGGCCGTCTGTCAGTGGACAGGTCCCTGGACCATGAAGTCAAGACTCTCGATCGGTAAGGTAATGTAATGGACTTTCCAACTTTAGCTATCTAGCTGGACCCTATATACCACCAAGACGCTATGCTACATGGGGTGTACATAGGAACTTGCTTGCTTGGTTCTAAAATACAACAGCGTCGAGGACATGAAGGCTTTATTTATAACAGCCCCTCACATGCCCATTAACCAGGGAGCTCCCTACCAGAATCCTTCCGCCGTGTTACTACCAGATTCTTCCAACAGTCTGTCATCGTTTCCTAGCTAACCACCAGTATGACTGTCGGGTCCAAGATCACCGAATATGGTTCTAGTTTAGGAACGCCGACACTAACTTCTTACATATGTAGGCCATACCACATTCTTTGATGGATCAAGGTTCAATTCTGCTCCGAGTAGATAGTTATCAGATGGTTTTTGTAACTTGTTTTCCTCTGAATGGTTAAGGCGTTGTTGCCTGACATCAGACACTGCGTCTATTGTCCCAGCTGCTTGACGAGAACAATTAGCCTATCCAGCGTAAGCTCGCCGGAGGCGAATTTAATATTTTCTTTTAAGATCGGTTATCCCAGGTTTGGCTCCCCCGGCCCCCAAAGTTGATGTTTCTAAAGTCTGTAGGCGGCCAATTTCTGACAGAATCTCAGGGTGAGATGTTAAGAGAGGGATATTTGATATTCCATTGGTTAGAGTAGATGTAGGTTGGTGGCCGTCTGTAGACGCCATAGTTGGATATATGGGGGCCATATGCGTTCCAGCCTCTTGACGGTAGCATCATCTTGTAAATCCGGGACTGCCATTCCGTCCTTGTGATCTGTTAAATGCAGCAGACTCTGGGACCTGAGATCGTTGAATTGGGAAATGAGTTTGTAATAGAAACGCCAGAATCTAATTGTTAGTCACATGATGAAACTTAGTCTTCTGTGGTCGAAATAGAATACATCAAGAAGGTTTAGTACATATAATATCCATATCATTTACTGGGAAAATGCAAAGCGTGCCCGCTAGACCGTTAACTGGGCTGCACCACTGAACCAAAAGGCCATATATAGAAACGTTGAATGTTCATTATTAGTCTATTATATAGCTTGATGGTTTGCAGAAGAATTCTGCTGTATAACTTGTACAGTATCAGGTTTACCATTGAGATACTGTGACGGAGTCGCGGGATTCACTTATCAGACAAAGACCACGGCTAGTATTGGCCACAAATCATGCATGGGACCCTCGTAAAAGCTTGGTAGGAGTGATGCCGTGCTGGTGACTATAAGACAAGCTATGACGGAACTCTCATCCTCACGGGCTTCCACATATCACTTCCCTGGTGCTTGAGCGTAGTCATGTCAATAATCAGTCCCTTAATTACCATTCAGATGGGTGAGGTAAGAGGGCGCTTTGTGCATGCCGCTTGTTGTGTGGATAGGTCGAATATCACTTGCCAGCTCTGCCATTCTATTGTTGTCGGAATATTTGGTTTCTCCAGAGGTAGCTACTAATCGATGACAAGAGAACTAAGACCGGACCGGTTGTGTTCATAGTGGAACCACGTATTCTTGCCGTCGTATAACGAACTGATTGTATGGCCTTATGTATTGCTCTAACCTTCCTTCTATAGCATTGAACACAGGTACAGAGACAAACGAGATCTTGTTTTTTTTAACCAGTTGAGCGACCACAACATTGTCTGTAGGTCTTGATGGCAAGTCATCTGACAATCTGACAGATCACACGGCCCATTTCATTACGCGTCTAGTCACTTAAACAATTTCTGTAGTAGAATTGATTTGTTCGTGTAGGACTGTCAGCATTAAAAAAAAAAAAAAAGCGAAGATTGTGCTAGTTGGCGATTACTGTAGCTGTTGATAAAAAATAAAACAGGTCAAAGAAGTAGGTCGTGCGCTTTGACTGTTTCCTTTACTATAAAGGTACCGAGTACCTGAAAAGTAAATTACATGTATTATTACATATATGGTACATAGTACTATGATAGTACTAGTAATAATAAATATGTAGAATTCTACATTATGTAAGTTGTTGGATTTTCCACAAAGCCATTATCAATCGTTTCGTAGGCTAGGTAAAACGCGGTGATCATGCTGAGAATCGCAGCTATCACATCGAAAAATGCAAGTAGTGTAACGCCACCTTGCCGGAAATGGTTGGTGTACATTACTGGATTACCATTGGAGCATTTGTGGCTAGTATGGAGCCAGTCGTAGTCATGGTGACGGGCGGGTTCTTATCATTAAGTAATTCATCTGGATCAGATTTGAATTTCTAGCACAGTCATGGCGTTGCCGCTCTCAACGAAGGTCATATTCATATGAATAAGATATTTCTACGTTCTCTTTATTTCCTCAACTTTATTACAAATGAGACGAGGGCCCAAAAGATGGTCGTCATTCAGTGAGGTTTTACTAGAAGACGCTACAGCAAAAGCCGTTGGAACTATCGATGAAACTATTATAAGAATCACGGTCTTAAAAAGATACTCCACCTCCGTATCCATAAACACGACTTTCCTTTATCTTCTGTATCACCCGACTCTTTGATTGTATTATCTTATATGATATCATAGATAGAGGAGAAAGCTGTCATCAAATCCAATCATACTATCATACCTAATTCAGTTTCTGCACATAATGGTATTACTAGTGTAATGAGGGATGGGCTGCTAATTTAGATGGCTGCAGGGCGGTGTCAGGCGCGTTTCAAACGCGCCAAGGCGTTTCTTCACATTCTGCAAACGGTGTCAAGAAATCGCGGTGAGGTGCCCTTCATGTCGCGTGAATCCTGTGTGAAGATACTAGTATCATCTCAGGCATGACCTATGTAGTGTGATAACACCACTCGGTGTACTACAGCCTTTGATGGCTATACATATTATACAAGATGGAATGATGGCAAACTAGTCGTACTGTTAATATGATAGCAGGTGAAACGGAGGACGAGTTCGGCTGTCACGTAGAACTCTATACTTTTGTCTTGTCCATTTGGTCCATTACCTAGCGTTGTTAGCTCAGTTCTTTTTGAAATTTATTTGATAATTTATAGAGGCTACTTGGAGTATCTATCATTTAATTATCATAAACGGACATACTTCACGAGAGTTGGGTTGAACTAAGCATGGTTGTGGGGCACTGCCACATGTGAGCTAGCCCGTTTCGGATGATGGGAAAATATAAACGTGGCGCAGTTCCCTGCTGTGGCGATGCGAATGCACTGATCCATGTGATTGTTAGTTAGTGCGTCAGCCGTGCCTACCATCGCATGTAATAAAAAATTACTTGTCTGTCTTTACCCTTACTAGCTGTCCCCAAAAACGCAAACGCGCTGCAGATTCTCATGCAGCAAATGGACGCGATTAGTAGTTAGAAGGTTTCAACGGCATTACAGTTGCCGGTGGATTATTAATATGTGGTCATGCAACATTTCTCCTGGTGAAGGGTTCAAATCGCTACTCTTTTAGCCATTCATTCCCGCGAACCATGCGCATATCATACATCCATACCTACTAGTATCATAGGACTCGGTTAAATGCCGACTCCAGCCGTGGCGAATAGTAGCCGCCTGCATGGTTGACATAGAATAAATAATACTACTTTGTATGTCGTATATTCTCACTCGGAATGTTGATTTGCCCCGAAGGATTGCCCCGGTTTCCAATGCCATGTGACCTGCTCCTGTCGATAATGTTTGCGCTGGACATATTAATACTTTTTATGATAATACAGTGTAAGTACACCACTATATGTATTATTGAATGTTTGATGCCACTTCTCGTTGAAGTCGTTCGGCTTAGCCGAAACAATTCGAAGGAATCTCTGGCACGCGTGAGATGGGGTACATATGTGTACTGCACTTAAGTTCAGATATTTTGGATTGTCCCGTGTATACGACTACACCCGCAGGTACTAATGTATGTAGTTACATACATTCACGCAGTGGTTGGATGCAGTAATCTGTAACAAGAACTCCAGACTCCACGATGGAGCACGGCCCAGCAACAGGTCCAGGCTGCCTTACAGTGAGTCGTGTTTTTTAGTATAGTAGTATTTTGGGGTCACGACCGCCATTATTGAGTCTCCAATAATGAGAGGCAAGGATCTCAGATTGGGCAATGGCGTGTTTTCGAGAAACTCTAGCAATGACGGATCATCGGGGCTGAGCCCAATTAACAATCGTGCAGGGATCTGACGTCGTAGTGGCAGCGCCTGGCTCCTTTCCTCGTCGGCGAATCCGAGACGGGAAATCCTCCAAGCCTTTTTTACATACAGTATGTACGAGGTAACGAGGTGACAAGCCCAAGAGCCTTCTCCCTCAAGCCCCACGATACTATTAAACTAAATTCGACTTCGCCCCTTTGCATATTTTCTCTAATGCCGCTTTTATCTTGTGAAACAGTCTTTTACAGGGTTAGGGAATATAACCATATCCAAGTTAGTAAAAGGGTCTTTTAGGGGCTTTATTTAGGTTTGGTGTCCCATGTTTCCGCCAGTCCGCGGAGTCGGTCACTCTAGCTCTTTTAGATGATTTGGTCAGAAAAATCTTCTCGGGTTACTGTACAGAATTGGTAAGAGGGGTCGAGACTGACTGCGAAGGATGTATTCCACATGATGCTGAAGCTGTTCGCCGTCGCCTATGTACTTATATTAATTACTTCCTTCCTGTCTACAGCATCATGTGTACACTACTACGATGTACGAACTCCTCGTAACATACCGTCGATGCTGTCTTTTTCGCTTTCTGTTAGTAGATAGATATCCATGGTAGTTCACCTAGTGAACTTATCACTTGTTGGATGAATCGGGGTAGTTTTCGAAGGAAACGAAAAGGTAGACCTCTTGCAAGAGGACTATCTTTCGCAGCCCCAGTGTTTCATACAATCAAATAACATGGGTGTAACCAGAAACGGTACTACTGTATGTATGAATATGTAGGTACATACCTAGATAGATACTAGCTTTCCATCATATGGGGACAGTTGTTCCAAGCTAATTAGGCTGCAATTCAGCAAGTTACATCGATCGCGGTCTCTTATACTATACTGTGCTACCTTTATAGTTGGAGAACTCTATGATGGGCTGCTGCTGCCTTCATCATCACGGTGTGGCGTCTTGTTTCAGAACCTGGAGAAGGTTGTGGTCCAAGTGCTCTCCAGGTTAAACTAAAAGATAAATATTATACGTTGGGGATACAAATGTTCGGATTCACAACGCTGATCAAGCAGCTTTTACTTTGTTCCACAAGGCTGTGCGGCGATGGCGACTCATAAGCGAACTTTGTATCTAGCGATAATAATCAAAATAATAAGATGGAACTTACCGAGGGGCTGGGGAGGAATCTTTGAGCATACGACTAAAACCACTTACCTATGTAAGATGCTGCGCAAATTTGAGATTTTTTTTTTTTCTCAAATCATTCCTTTTT
Source organism: Pseudotulostoma volvatum (assembly GCA_019804575.2). Classification (NCBI taxonomy): domain Eukaryota; kingdom Fungi; phylum Ascomycota; class Eurotiomycetes; order Eurotiales; family Elaphomycetaceae; genus Pseudotulostoma; species Pseudotulostoma volvatum. The sequence goes on from JAHQZX020005281.1 coordinate 13,403, forward strand.
TCTTTCGAGCTTTGGACATGTGCAGCTATCCCCGTTAGACTTTTATGGTTCGAAAGGATATAAGACTAATAAAATAATACTATCAAGAGTGTTTACGCTATCGATTCAATCACCGGAGCACGACTGTTACTACAAAGTCACAGTCATCATTGCCACTCCTATCATAGCTATAGATAGTTTGATAGATCCACAACTCTATAGTGATTATTACTCTATAATAATAAGATGCTTCGCAACAAATAAACCACTGACCTAACAGCGAAGGGTTGTAACTGCAGATTCCCTCCATTTCCATGGTGTATCTGGCTATAACCGAATTCGATCGTTGTTTAAATTGTTTCAACTACAACGACGCCTGTAAGCGTGTAGACAAGCTTTCGGTAGAGTTGTCTCTGGCACTCTTGTTATGGGCTGACATACCTAGTAGGCATAAATAGAGAGTTTGGCTAGAGTGATTACATAGAAACCTCTATTTAGCCACAAGGTTGTGTATGAAAAAATTGGATGAACAAAAAATACGTACATGTAACTTCAGTTGACTTGGAATATTATCATAATATTAAACTGAACTTAACTATGATGTCCCGTTGTCTGCCTCGGTAGGCAAGACGCTAGATAGTGATCGGTACCCCGATGATATCCTGTCCATGCCTGGTCCGGTTTGACTACTCCGGAGGACGCCGCGTCCTGAGGGTGGGACGAGATATCGGTGTATGCAGTCGTTCCTTTAGCGTGTCGAAATGATTTTAGTAAGGCCGGGTGAGAAAGACGAGGTGCATATGTCGGCCTCACCATCCCTAACTGCAGCTTGCATACGACCGGCTGTAGCCATCTGCAAAGCACAGGTCGTTGACTTCCCGATCTAATCCAGCAAATAGGCCAGAGGCCAGGAAGGGTCTGTTTAGTTTATAAGTGCGCTGAAGAAACCCGTTCTTTTGGACTGGTCTGGACTTAGATGACTTTAGGGCTCGTACAATACATCCATATACTCCAGTACATAAGCAGGCCTGAAACCCCCCAACGGCACCCTTTCTCCTCTTCTAGTCATCTTTACTCTTCAACTCAACCAATTTCTTTCTTTTCAAATCTATATCTCTTTCTCGATTTATTTTATATTTATTTTATATTTATTTTTCTTTTTAATAATCACGTTTGTCCTCGGGGCCGCTCTTTTATCCTATCCCCGGCGGTCTTCCTACACTTTAGTCACCATCACTCCTAAAGAAGCTGTATCTTTTACGTCGTCGGATAAATCATACACTATTTGCTGTGGACAGTAAAAGTGGGAAACAAAAATAAGCAGATCAAGAAAGGGAGGAAGGAGGGGAAAAAAGAAAGTCCTCACAGACAAAGAACTTGGGTGGGCGAATGTCGCCGTCATAATTCACATCGTTTCCATTTTCCTTCTCGTCTCACGTACATATATCCGGTTCTAAGGTTGATCATTGCTTGCATCACGAATCATAATGCCGACAATCCTATTACCCGCATCCGCCGCTGCGTTTGCGCCACGATCATCCCCAAACGTGGTTCTGAGCTCCAAGGTTGAGCCTTGGCTCACTGCATCCCTAAAAAGAGTCAACCGGGTGAAGCGGCCGTTGAACAATGTCTCGCAGCATACCAAATGCCTTACAGAGACCCTCTCCTCCCAAAATGCTATCTGGACGTTATGTTCGGTCATATTCCCCAAAGCTCCCGACACTGAGCTTCGGAAGGACGAGAATCCCTTGGTCGAGGCGCTCTTCAACTACCAGATGATTCATATGGAAGCCTATGTGGTTCACGTTGATATGGTCTCTCAGAATGAGGTTGCCTTCAAGCTCACCCCGGAGACCATCGACGCCTTGGTTGACTTTCACCGAGACATATATTCGGCGGACACCGCTGCCAGCACGTGGAACTGGCCCGAAAAGGAAACTCAGCTGGGGAAGCTGCAAGACGAATTTGTGCAAGCTTCTAACAAGTTCATTTATCGCACCAATGTTCAAGCTCTTGAGGGACTGGAAGAAGATGGTGCAGGTGAACTTCTGGGTGGTCGGAGTGAAGAGGCCAAGGCGGCGATACTGAATCTCTTTGTTCCTTTGCTACCTCCACCCCCCAGGGTCATCGATATGATCCGGCCACCTCGTCTCTTACCCAGTTCCCCCGGTTCCGAGAATTGGTGGCATAGTCCTGACCAACATCATGTCGCGCCAGTTGAGTCCTGGAAGGTTGTGCCCTCAACCACCAGCCCAACATCAACAAGCGATGCCCATCAGAGGACCTTATGGACTAGCCTCGCTTTGAATGATGCTTTGCTATCATCTTCCGGCCCACCCTACAATGATCCGTTTACGACTTCGCCCTACACGATGTCCCAAGATTATAGTGCCCCGACAACTCTTGCAACTATTGCGGCACTTCCCTTACCGAGTATGCTTGTACAGCAACCGTGTAGTACGGCTGCAAATATGGCTGGGTTCGGCTGGGGCGATCGCTCTCAGGATTTCGCATTGTCTTACGGAACCATCATGTAACTGGCGTCCCTCAACCAAACCCGGATTCTAAAATCGAGAAGTTCGTTTTTTCGGTCTGGACTTGCTACACCTGAACCAATAATAACTCATAACACATGGGTTCTCAGTAGAGAAAATTTCCCATGTAGACATTACCGTCAGCGGCATTATGATGACGCTAGCAGTTAGCAATGATTGATCCGGCGATATCGAGATATTTCATCCGCATTTAACGTAATTTCCTACTGTGTGAGGTTTTGCATGTTCAGCAAGCGTTGTCTTTTGAGTTGCATAAGAACTGGTGGGTCGGTTATCTGATTATTTTTGTTCTACACAATTTGCTGTAACTTTTCAACTGGAAATCCCATTTTACGTCATCAAGACCTGGTATGCCTCGCGGCACGGGATACGATTCGGATGCAGGATGCAGGAATGTTTATGCGTCGTCCCTTTCCCCCGTCGCATCTCTAGTGCGGATGGAATAGATACTATCTGAGGGATGAGTTGGCTTGGACCACTATTCGCCACAGCGTTCTTCCATTTGCCTATTTCCCCTCGCTTTCGATACTGTGTATCGAACTGGCAGTTTTTTCTCAGAAGATTGGCGAGAGGGCTGATTTGCGACATCGCGGTCATACTCTAACATCTGGCATGTGAGGCGTACCGCATTTCCAACCGCGTCCAGTCTATCAGTAAAAACTTTCCGATCCCGGGTGCCGAACTGCCATCGTTTCGTCGGGATTGCCGCCTGTGGCGGCCGTCTACGCGGAAGGAATTTTCTTTTTAGAAGCCGGTGGCTCCTATCTCTCCTTGCAATGCAGGGAAATAATTCCTTGGCAGTTCGCCCTTCGGCTTGGACGGCGGTTCTGTAGGTTCATCTCCTATACTCTGGGCTGGGTTTAAGTTGATCTTTTTTCCCCGGAGGAGCTCTGCCTTTCAGCCTGTCCACTGTGTGGATGGGCCAGGAGAAAGGCGAGAATCAGATGCTGGGCAATTTTGTGTTTCATTCTAGTTTTGTCCTTTCTTGCGTTTGGGTTCCGAAGGCTTCTAGAGCTGGGCTCTTTTTCTTTTGTCATCGTTATGTAGCCTGATATCTTGTATTTTAATCCAAATTAGCCAAATCAACAGCCAGGTCGGATCAGTCTATGTCTTGGGTTTCGTAGGCATATTTACGGTACACATCATGAAAGCTAAAGTATAATTGGATAAATATAATAGAAAGCAAAATTAGCAAAGGTGTCATTCAGCTGTATTCAAATGTTTCGCTTGGCTTTATCTGCCTTCTATCATACATATGTATCATAGCATGAACTAAGGCTCCATACACTAAAGCCGGGAAATACATAAACGTTGTAATAGATGCATGTAATGAGAGGAGAAGTAATTATTCAGCGACATAAAGAGTTTGTACTTGGACTGCAACTGAAAGTATGTAGCAGCCACTCGAGTAGAGTAGTGCGTATTCCCTTCAGTGTGATATGGGAACATAATAGGATTATGAATTTATAGCGAGCTTTTGGCACATAGATATTTCCTGGTGGGGGTCTGTTGGTAGCGATGGCTGATAGATGATGTCGATATGGTAAGGTAATGATATTGGCTAGTCGCTGGCCGAAAAGAAACAGAGAGAGCCTGCTTCTTACTTGTTGGTCCGAGTAAGCGAGAGAATCTCTCATCGTACGAGAAGGCAAAGAAATGTTGTATGGCAGTTTTCTCCCGCGGTCTCAATGGCATTCTTCGGGCTAACCCCCAGCTGAAAGCACGCGTTCATTTGATTGAGACTATTAGAGGGCTGTTGTACTGAGCGCCGGTAGACAGAATAGGGCGTCAAGATCCCATGCTAGTTTGAATGTTTCCCTTACCGGCTTGCCATTTCGTTATTCTTGAACCTACATATAAGAAACTGTGTCAGTATGAGCCCCCAAAATAGATACGTAAACCCTCAGTGATGAAACAAAATACCAACAAACAATAAGCAGTAAAATCGTAACATGATCCCTACCTCTGGTGGATTGCCTGCGCCTCGAACTATTTTCTCTAACATCATCGCTCGCACTTTCTCTTTCGGTTCACCCACGCCAACGGCCATAAAACTTAGTAGGGGTGGGTGTCCAATGTAAGAGGCGTGGCTATCACGGACAATATTGGACATCCATTCGTACTTGGTTGTGTCGGCGTGACCTGTGCCTACGTAGCGAGCCTGTAAAGCTTCGAGGTTTTGAAGAGTACGGAGCTTATCGGCCATCTTCCTCTGTTTATTAGCGTTTGTATGGTGCGGGTCGTTGTTGAGTTGCAGCACCTTGCCATCTATGTATTCAAGTTCCAGAAATAATGTTATATACCGAAACAAATCACATGACTACTTCTCAATGTATATACTAGCGCCCTGAAGTGGCGGGATTCGACTTGCCTCTCGCTTAAATATATGTACTGTATACACCGTCAAAATTTTACGCTTTAACTTTCATCATAATATATAACATAACAGTACACATTTTAAAGACTATGAGGAGGTTCGATCACCCTCGAGAATTTTGGAGACCATCTCGAGTTCCTCCGTCCGTCCCTTCTCAGCATAGTTCACGCTAGTCTTGCAATAAAATATCATCTTGTAGATCATATCTGGCTTCGTCATGTCTCCGCGATCCCCTTCGAGCAAAATGGGTTCGATATCATTAAAATCGATTTCCACCAAGTTTTGTTATTAGCAAGAAGCTAGAAAACTATTAGCAAATGTGAGATAACGGAGATGCTCTGACCTCTTATCTTACCTTAAGTTGTCGTTCATCCTCGATATCCTCTACAGCTAACCACCAGCTCCGTAAACAGTCGCTTCGAAAACCTCCGGATTCTCAGCAAAGTCCGGGTGACAAAGTCAAGTGTATGCGGAAGGCATTGCATCTACCGCTTAGATCAATCGGCCTTTTTGTAACCTAGATTAATGCCGTCCAAGATATGATCGATAGCCGTACCATTGGCCGCTTCATTATCTGTTATGAAATAATGGATCTGGTTGTCGATTTCCCACTTGAGCTGGAGATGTCGCCGCTCCCAGTTCCGATATCGACAAAGTGTCCGATCAGATTAATGATACACTTTTTGCTGAATGGCGAAGTCCAAGTATCAAAGGAAATTATAATCCGACTGCGTGCCTTGCGGATTGTTTCTGAATATCCAGTTGCTGTTGATACTCGCCTAGCACCCAGTTTCGAAGAGTATTACTGGATTTGATACTTGACTCAAGGATCGTGCGATTCACGAAGCCGATAAAAGCAACGAAGACACTCCCAACAATACTTAAAGCAAGGTAACAGCAAATAATCAATTTAAGGAAGAGTAAACGGAACTCATCGATTGGAGATGGCAAGAGCATTTAAAAACTCACGTGTCTCCGTCGGTACGCCAGCGTTTAACAACCATGCTAAATTGAGTGAGAATAAAATTGAGAAACTGTTGATAAGTGGGCCGACGGTGGCAGCATCCTTCAATGAAGAAAAGTATACCTAGGCGTAGCGGGTATAGTCATTAATAATGAGGAACATGTACTTGGATCCACTGAAGGATATGCCATCGAGAGGAACATGGTCGGCATGGAACCAGTTCAAAGGGTTTGGAGGTGCGCTCGAGAATGTGGGGATATGGAGAAGCTTGCTTTCACTTTGCCTTGCTGGCAAGGAGCACAGACTGGGGGATGACGAGGGACTGAGAGGCCCACCATATGTAGCATCCACTGCTTGAGAATCCTGGTGACCTAACCGATTGTGCCACATTCGTAACGTGCTATACTCTCTGGTTCGTAAGGCACAGAGGGGGGTCAATGGTGGATTTTTGATCAACAAAGACTCGGTAGAGACCACTCTATACCATTTGGAGCTAGGGTCGGCACGCTCACAAATTTGGACAACAGGAAGATTGAGAATGTAGGGGCTCTCTGAAGTAGCTGAGTGCCTTGGCCCCTCGGCATAGACAACAGAACGGTGTTGTCACCTAAGTAGGCGAAAGATCTGACGGAACAAGTACACAACTTGAACGCATGCAGAGTAAGTACTACATGTACATAGGATTACTACTAGATTTCCGACACACGCGTATATATATATATATATAGCAGCACATATGCATGTGGCTGGGACTGACAATTGTGACAGCCTAGAGCCTGAGCTGATGACATTATACTATGTACTACATGTCAAATAAACATGTTGCGATGAAGGAGATACAAATTTCTTAGATCACCAGACCCCACCAAGCCAAGCCAAAGCAAAGCCAAGCCAAGCCAAGCTCAAACGGGCTCGGCTTATTATTGAGAGCCCTCCCTGTGTTGTGTGATTATTAATCTTGAGAATGCTTGGCGAGGATAAGTAAAACAATAACATAACAAGTACTATGTCGCTCAGTCTGTACCTCAAAAAAGAAATGCTCTTAGATGGAAGAGTACAATGTTGCCCGACGATGCTCTGAGAATGCACTATCATCGCGCATAGCTGCCTTGGTACACGCGTGTTTTGATGCGCTCCCATCTCGCTGCAAGCCGATCATTCGAGATGGTGGATTAAAAGAATGGATCCCTATGAGTGGAATTGTCGCCGTTAAAGGTACATATATTACTCTCAAATTAAATCCCCAAGCCTTTTCATGAGGGAATGAGCAGAATTTGAATCCTTTCAAATCCTTTGCATGAAGTTCAATTGGGTTTCAACGTATTCCCAAATCTTTTCAAAGACGCAAACAAACGATCTTACTCTACACCTAGAGTTTCCATAAATTCAGTTTACTAACTATCACTTTCGATTATGCCGGGAAAAGGATATGATACCCCTTCTGAAAAGTTGACTTGTGTGGTTGTTACGTATGTTACCTGTCCCATTCTCATCATATGTCGACCACACTGCAGAAAGTATATGACTGTTGCCCTTAATCGTGTACTGATTATCTGAATTTTAGAACTGGAGCGAGGTGTCTTCCTGCGTCCCGAATCCCGCAATGTCGAGGCCTAGTGCTTCATGATTGCCATGCAGAAATACTTGCCATCCGCGCCTTCAACTACTGGCTACTGAACGAGTGTCGCTCAGCGCTCAGTAATGTGTACACACTGCCCCCAGGAACGACAGAAGCTGTTGGTATGACCGGTTCTGCATTCGTTCAAATGACATCCACTGGCATCTCTGCCAGGCAATTGCGCTCTTCGAGTATCCAGCAGTGCTCTAATCCTTCAATTCCTTGGCCACCATTTGAAATTTGCCCTGACGTTAAGATCTTCATGTATTGCACCTGCGCACCATGCGGCGATGCCAGCATGGAAATATGTATGGCAGCTCAGCAAGACCCAACGCCATGGAGTGTGACACACAAACCAGAGCGTGAGATGAAAGGTAGTATACCACCAAGCATCCCAGCTTCACTTTCAGCTCGGAATCTTCTTGATGGCCGGGCCAATTTCTCCCTTTTGGGAGTCGTACGTCGCAAGCCTGCGCGTGCAGATGCCGAGTCGACGCTCAGCAAGTCATGCTCGGATAAGTTAGCCCTACGGCAAGTCATCTCATTGTTATCATATCCTAGCAGTCTTCTAGTTGCTCCTACACAGAACTCATACCTAGCTGGACTCGTGTTACCTGATGAAGAGATCAATCATGTCGCCTTTGAAAGAGCATTCGGCGCGGCGAAGATAGGACGAATGAAAGACCTCGTTGGACGGGTTTGGTCGTGTGAGGGACAACTCAACGGAAAGTACGGTTATGGATATCACCCCTTCGAAATCCTATCTGTTTCGACGAAGGAAATAGAGGCTCTGTGGCCTTTCAGCAAGCCGAAGGTATCCCCTAAGAAATGTTCTGCGAACCGTCCAGAAAAAGCTAAACCTAGTAATATCTCTGCTGTCTGGATAGCAGCACCCTCTCTGCGGCATGTCCCTAAGCCCGAGGGGCAAAACCGGCAGAATAATGATTTTGGAGCGAAGCGTCAACCGAAAGCAATGCCGCTGACGACGGGTGTTCTGGAAACTTTGGTCAATGGCGTTAGGCAGGGAAACTGTGCCATGTCCGTCACAGCCCGAGGTGCATCTGTGCTCTCACGGGCTCGAATGTGGAGTCTTCTTTGTGACATTGTGCAGGAGTCACGTTTCTGTACCACATGGGTTACACCAGCCGGAAACCAGATAGTAGATATAGGAGACAGCAATCTGATAAGCAACTACTTGCGAGAGAGCATACTAGAAGCGCGGTCTTATGATGACCTCAAGAGGCCATCGGAACCGCGTTTGCAGTGGATACGGCTACGAGAATTGGCTATGCAGGATGCGAAAGCTGTATTACAACCCTGGGTACATAATCACGGGGATGAAGCTTGGAACCTTTAGATTTTAAGATACTTGAGTTTAGAAAGAGCATGCTATTTGCTGTGCCAACGTTCGTTAGATGACTTTAATCATTGGGGAATATAATAGGTATTAATACGTAGAGCATGGCAATATAATACATTAGTTTGTATGACATAACCTTCAAAGATAAGCAAGGCGTATCCATATTCCAGAATCCACCGCCATTTATATTCACAGCGGTTGAGACCGTACTTGGTGAAGAGTTCATTCCCATTGCTAACTAGTCAAAAATAGACACTTTATCGACAGGACTCACAGTGGCGATTCAGTATATTCCGGGAATGATCCGGCTCGGTACTTGGGATGTGTACCTGGTCCAGTCGACACCGTATTTCCTTTTGCATTTCTCCTCGTCTCGTCGCTCCCGGTGAATGAGCAATACGCCGAAATAGACAAGGAAGAAATATGTGAAGATCATACCCCATCCACGGCTTTCCAGCGGCTGTACCGCTTGCTTCTCGATGACACCGGTGGCGGGGTTGATTTTCTCAAGGATAACATACCCCGCAATTCCTGTCGGAAGACAGTAAGCCCATGACATGAGCCAGTCGCCGAGATAATTAATGTGGCGTGCACAACCCCACCAGCCGGAAGTGATAAGTCTGGAGCCACTAGCTGTGGTTATGTATTTGAGATGCTTGATACGGGGATCATCTGGGCCCGTACGGAAGCGATTCTTTTCGTTATTGGCACCGCGGAAAATATAGTAGCCAACGCCAGAAACGGCCAGAACGGAGGCAATGCCACTGCTGCCGAGTTCCAGGGGGAAAACGGCTAGGTACCTTGTCTGCACAGAGTAGATGAATGGGACCCACACTAGATCACCAAAGGCGAGCATGTATCCAAAGCCATCCATAATAATGTCCATCGTTGTCAAAACGGCAGGTTCCATATAGAGCCCGTCGAGAACATAGAACGCCTGAAAAGCGGTAATAATAACTATCGAGTCTGTAGCGTATCCGTAAGTCCGATACTGATGTGCAATGTTTGATAGGTTTAAGATGATCCATCCCAGTAAACCTGGCCTCATTTCGCAAAATACTCCTAGGTCTAGTGTCCTAGAAGCCTCACTGACGAAGGGTATGGGCAAAGTCACACGAGAGTTAAGTTCACGACCGATGAAGAAGTCATATATGGCGTTTCCGGTGTGGCCACCAGGGGCAAGTTCGCGTAACTCCGGATTAGGCTGACCCGATGCAGGAATTGAAAAGCTCCTCAAATAAACATAAACGGAAACGACGATGCAGACAAGTAGATTCGCAGTGATTAGTTGCAAATAGTTATCCCATAAGAAAGTCCATAAAACAAAATCTGCACCGTGAAAATAAGTACCGGCAGCACAGGCGGAAAGAATCAAAACGGCAGAGAGAAATGCTATATGCAAAACATTAGCTAAGCGGTACCAAGTAACTGAGGCACTTGGGTTGAAACCATTGAGTTTGTACTTATGCCGTCCACCGCATGCTAGAACCACGCCTTCGACCTCTTGCCCTGGAAGGAATATCTGCATGGCTAAGCTGAGGAAATAATATCCGAGAACCCATAGTGTGACTTCAGTATCGTAAAGAGCTTTTATTCCTTCATCGGGCCAACCGATATCGAGTTGCAGCTTGTTAATGGATAGGGTAGAAGGATGGAGGAGAGATGGCACAGGACATCCTGAGATGTCATTGCAAAAGAAGGCAAAGCTGTATACGAGAAGCGGAAGACCAAAGACAATCCCAAAGGCCCCCAAACTACAGAAATGAGTCGGTATGCTAAAAGCAGTAATCAGGGGCAATCAATACGTACGGTCCTCCGAATTCATATCCACGTTTCTCCGGTGCCGGCTGAATTGGCACAGTAGGCTTTACTTCTTTCTTCCCCATATTGAAGTAAGAAATATAGTGAAAATAGACCGTCAATGGACTTAGAGGTAAGACGTGATTGCGGGTTGCCGTAAGAAAGGATGTCCTCTCATGAATGGGGAGAAAGATGCAATTGGGTTGAAGAGGGGATGATCACTTTAGAATGATGTCTTTTGACCTATTGACATTTCCAAGGTCTTCGAAATTGAGAACGTTGAGACTTAAATCGGTACTGTAACTTGATTTTAGATTTTCAGGTAGGTATGACCGGAACTCTAGAGCACCAGCATTCGATTTCTCCACCCGCAACTCAATATCGGGGACATTTTGATAATAGATCGATCCACTAATACATAACAGAATAAAAAGACGGCAAAATGTGAGAAATCCATCCCATAAGGTGGAGGAATTCATTTACCCCTAAAAAGGGTGACTTTTTGGACATTGAAATTAAGACTCCTCTTTCTTAAACAGGAATTGGGTCACCCTTGACCAATGATAATGAAATATCGAGCAGTTATTACTAAGCAAACAAAAATCGGTGTGGCTTGGCCAAATTTGCGCCACAACACTATGCGTGGCGGCGCTCGCGCTAACTGTAGTAGTCACTAACTTAACTGAGACATGTCAGGTATTACACGTGATACCAGCTGAGTCAGATAAACCGAATTAATGACAGTATATAATTTTATGATAGCCTACATGTAATAATTAAATTGTAGACAGTTGTAACCACAAGCCATCGACTCCTACGCGTCAGATCAGGCCAGTACCAGGGCGCCTCCATGAGTTCTTCTCGCAAGCCCTCCTTAATCATCGCCTCTGCTGCGGATCCAACTATTCAGTCTTCTCTAATCAAGCACTGCCGACCACTGACTTGATAACACTCTTTTGCTCGCGAATATTCGCGGCCATGCGACAACGGCCGAGCTCCTTTCTCTCTTGCGTCTGCCTCCTTCTCATTCTTTTATCCTTCTGTCCGCTTGTTTCAGCTGCCTCTGATTCGGAATCGAAACCCAAGATCACGGATAAGCCATGCACGGTACATTCGCCGACGAGTGGCTCTTTCTTCGATCTCAGGCCGATATCGCTCTCCCCGCCAAATATCAAAGATGGTCAGCCAATCGGTAAGGATGATCGAACAGAGAGTTGGCATGCTAAAGGTTTTGACTATAACACGAATTTTACAATAAATATATGTGCACCTGTAATTGAGCCTATAGAGGACGTTGTGGGAGTGGGGAAGGCGCGATGGGAGAGTGTCAGCGCCTACTACGAATTAGACGGCAAAATATATTCTCTTGGGTATGTTGGAATGCGGAGACTACGACGTTCCTTATTCTGGCTGCGCCCATGCCTGCTTTCATTCTTTCTTTATGCTCACTGAATGATGACACGCAGAGAACAAGCTTCCCAGCCCTTCTTTAGAGGTCGGAAGCTTGTCTTGAATTATACCAACGGCTCACCATGCCCATCGGATTCCAAGTACTCGCCATCTCTAAGAGAGCACTTTAATGATGGGCAATATGACGAGTACGAGGTTTATGCAGCTGAAGAAAACGACCATTACCAGCAGGCTTCGAGGACCAAATCTACAATCATGTCCTTCCTCTGCGACCGTGATTCGCCTACATCTCAAGCTGCAATATCATTCGTTGGAACGATAGACTCCTGTACTTATTTTTTTGAAGTTCGAAGTGCCGCTGCTTGTGGAGGCGTCGCTTCGGCCTCCGAAGGAGGTCTTGGACCAGCCGGTGTGTTTGGGGTTATGTAAGTTTCCTCGTTGATCATATCCCAATCTAAGGAACCCAAAGTGAACTAACACATGCTTTCAGCGCTGCGATCGCAATCGTAGTCTACCTCGTTGGTGGATGTGCATACCAACGAACGGTCATGCACCAACGAGGTTGGAGACAATGTCCCAATTACAGTATGTGGGAAGGCATAATAGATCTAATGAAAGTAAGTTTGCAGTCATTGATATTCTTGATACCATCTTCATCCAGGCCCAGGAGACACCAAAGGGTTGCGCCCACACCTTTGAGAACATCTCGGCTGGGTTGATCATTAAATTCACTCCTCAAAATTATAATCAAACATTGCACCAGAGATGAAGGAAAAGAACATTGTCGCATTAGTTTTCCTCCTCTTTCATAGACTTCTTACCTTCAATGCATTCCATCTTTCCTAAAAATAGAGACACTATCGTGCAACCAGTATTCCTCGGTACTGTGTTTGTTTCTTCCTTTCTTATTTCTCCTGTCTCCTTCATGCTAGCCAGGGATTTTGCCTTGCCCCTGTAATGAGTTTTCTTTTAACAGAAAAAGAGAGGGAAGACAATATAGCCAATCATTTTATCTAACTCTCTCGCGAAATTAACAGGATTTCACCATCATTCTTTTCTCCTTCACGCGCTGCATCAAAGGCAGCCGCCCATCAAGCAGCGGATATTCACGTGTGAACGGCTCGCACGCAAGTAGACGAAGAGGCGGCATTATCAGCGCAATCGGTGGCCGTGGTCGCGGTGAGAGTCGAGGGGACCATCTAGACGTAGATGAAGAGAATCGGCTGATAGACCAGCTAGATGAAGGATGGGATGATGAGATAATAGGACAATAGATATACTGCTGAGCGGACGACATTCTCATGATATTGATAACACTGTTCGTTTTCTTGAATTCATTATCTTTGTTTCCCCCTGTTCCCTAATGCAAAACTTCCTGCTATGCTAGGTAACTGGATATTTGTATGAGCCAAGTTCATTGCTTTCACTTAGCTCTCTAAGCTTATAATCAATACATATACCTCATCAATGTTGTTGCTGTATTATTTTACATTTTTAAGCAGCCGAAAGGCTGCATAGGACGGTATTATTAGTGTATTGTACATGGTGGGGCACTATTTGGCGCCGGAGGTGAATACCCCCCAGAGATCACCTTGCTCTGTAGCCTGTGCCCAAGAGAACGAACTCCAAAAGGAAGAGAGAGAAAAAGAAAAAAACAATTTAGTACCGGCCACCGTTATTTTTGCCCCTTGTGCGGGACGTGGCTAGGTATGTTATGCCCCTATGCGTGATGAGGAGCTTCATAACAAAGCTCTCGCTCAGTCGGAAACCCCTCTTGGCGCATGTCCAGCTGTGCGCTCATGGTAATCAGCGAAATCACCATGGGCAAGGACTCGCCCTACATTCTGTCAGCGGACAGGTCCCTGGATCATAAAATGAAGATAAAACTCTCTCAGTAAGGTATTGGATTGGACTTTAG
>JAHQZX020005282.1:0-27294 GCA_019804575.2 Pseudotulostoma volvatum
GCGTCCCCGCTCTCAGACATTGTGTCAACGATTTCAGGAGATAGATAGAAATGTAAATAATGGGTAAAAGGATGGGTGGTTTTTGGGGTTCTTCGATGCATAAGGCTGCATAGGTTGTTGGTAATTTGCAGTATATTAAATAATGCATTAGAATCTGATCTACAAAATTACAAGAACATTCAAGTACAAAGGGGGTTGTTGTGTGGTGGTCGCCAGTTGAAGTTGGTTGATTTGTATGGGAAAGCAAGGAAAAATGGGGTGGTCAGAATCAAGGCGCTGTCACCCGCTACCCACAGTAGTTAGGGCCCGCCCACATGTATATAGTCCAACTAAGGCATAGAAGTAATTCTACTTCGGGGTTTGAGTAATGCTTGTATCACGTGGCGGCAGAGACCTCAAGCTCTGAGCATGCGAGGTAAGGTTACTATGATATAATAACTGAGAGATTATTAAACTGCTAACTGCACTTGCCTACGGCCACTGCGGGTCTTAGAATGCAGTTATTCAAACTGTAATATCTGAGTTGTGATCCTAGTCTCCCAAGACCATCAAATGAATCCTATTTGAGATGATATTCCATATGCCTATTAGTATACACATAAAGCTCCCGGCGAGGATAGGGAATAGATTCCGTAAGAAAAATGACCAAACGCCTCGAAAACAAAGTAAACCTATTAACAATAAGGCAAGGGGGAGAAGAGATAAAAATTCGGACGGATGACTGGCTAGAATTTTACGGAGGTCGATAAAAGATTTGGTCCTTCTCAATCGCTGGAGAGTGCACCGAGTAAATGCACGCCATGTAGGAAATAGAAGGATAGAAGAATGGGCTCCGAATAGCAGCCATGAGGGAGGCATAACATCGACGATATACGGAATGCAGCCCATAGAGCACTGGAATACTTGCCTCACTCTATAAACTAATACTCTCAAGATCACGCATCACGATCGACATCTGTGCGCGCTTGGCCGCCTCTGCGACGAGGTTAAAGTCTCTGAGAAATGGCGCTGTGGCAGTGGGACCGCCCGGCTCCTTTTCGTGTAAATGAGAACCAGAAAGGGGTACATAGCTCGCTGCCTGGTCGGGACCGGGGCACGCTCGTATCGTGGGAAGGCCATGTGAACCGGGGGCCTGTGACTGGGCTTGAGTCCAGGAAATTCGAGGGTCATTGTTTGGGGGCGAGGGGAACATGGCTGAACCTTGAGCATTGCTGGGCCCTGGATTCGGCTGCAATTTTGATTGCGGTGGTATCATTATTGTCGACAACATGGAGGCGGTGAGGCGACCACTGCTCGTTGAGCTCGATGGATACGACTCTTTACTGGCGCTCTGCACTGTAGCAGGACCAAACGCGCATGTATCATAGGCCGTTTGTGAAGCGCGATCCATGATGCCTTCTAGAACAGCGAGGAATAGCGTATTCAATGCGTTGTGCAAGTAGATGACCAAACGGCCCGGATGGCCATGCGGTATCGCAAGACACCTTGATCCTCGGCACAGAGACTACTGCTCATCTACCTGGCTGAGGTTAGGTGGAAGTTTTCTCTTTTCGTCGGATGTTTGGTGAATGGAAAAAAAGATCTCGATCGGAAGGTGGGAGTTGTCAAAAAGCCGTCGCTCTGCGATCACAGCAAATGTCCCGACTCCCAAAGATCGTTGCGGAAATAGAGCAGCACGGAGATGGCTTGGGATGAGAGAGAAGCTGGGGTGTGCAGTGTGATAGTCGAAGAAGCAGCTACTGGCGCTGCGAGAGGCTCTTATAAGTTTGGTTGATTGCTGGTCTTTGATGAGGAAATGAGGTAGTCGGTTGTCGGAGGATTGAGAGCCCAACGGAGGATGAACACATGCAAGTCCTTGGATGGCGAAGATAGAGGTATTCTATGAAAGGAGAGTTATCAGATGATAGTCCCGAGGTATTCTAGGCAGAAGGAATTAAATCGTTGATATAATTACATCCTGCAGGTACTAAAAACCCTCAGACCTCGCCTCGATCACCGCTTCACATGGTCAGCATACAATTACTACATATGACATATGTAGTAGGTATGGTATGATGTGATAGCACGATGACGGCCCAAAGTCCATCTTTAGGTATTGTACAGTACATATAATAGTAACTCACCATCCTTCGGTCTTGGCACCTCGTGTAGAATATCAAACCCCACCTCGACCCACCCTTAACTCCACCCTACTTATTATATAAATATAGAATAATATAAGAGTTCCTGTAAATCATTTTACTATTCTCTCATCTCATTATTGCAAAGCCTTTTTTGAGTCGTCTTCCCTCATTCCCTGATGCGACCCTACGCGAGCCTGTGATATTCATGGCGCCCTACCCGTGCTGGAGTTCGACCACTCGTTTTCTCTTACTTTAGAGCGACCACTCCAAAGACAAACGCCTCCTTGCTTAGGATTAGCCAGAGGGAATCGGACTTTATTATCCACCGCTTCTCACTCTCTATCAATCATTTCTAACTTGATCTAGACGAACCGTCTAATGACTAGAGTGACGCTAGCACCGATGCGTCGGATTAAAAATTACCCTCAACAGCGAGCCAGACTGGGAAGTGACGGCTTACCGGGCAGATAGCGGCCGAAAGGACATTTAAACGATGATCTTGACGATGACCTGCCCCTCGATGAAGAGCACTCTCCGGAATATTACCTTACAGGGGAAAGAAGTCTTGATGTCTTCTAGCTTCGCTACAAACCCAAGACTAAGGAGAAATAGGGACCACTGAGATTCAGGAAAGACACAAAACGACCTCCTTTGCATACACCATGGTTTAACAAGAGGCATCCCTGGTCAGTTTCAGTTTCTGTTGGGAGGCACATCGTTATCCAGTGAGTGCTTCCACTAACTCTTCAGTACCGAGGAGACAATCGTATACATGAGAGCCTTCTTCTGGCACTTGGATCCTGGTTGACGGCCCAGTACGGGCCAGGCCGGTCTCTTGATGCATTTACATCATCCCTAGCGTTATAATTCGTTCATTTTTCTACATTTATTTCAATAACAACTCGAGAACTTCTCGTTATTCATTTAATAGCTTCTATCAAAAAATTAGTGATGCTTAGTCCTTCAAGACTTAAGTGACCGAAGGAAATGTCGCAGAAGGAAGCTGTGACCCGGGCCGGAAAGAATATGCCTGCCTATAAGGAAGAATCTCCATCCTAGGTCAATCTGGTACAGTACAAACTATACAAACCACACTCTTATATCGTTATATCTTCTTTCGTTACGCTCGTCCTACGGGTTTAACTTTGAAAGCACTCATATAACATTGATGTCGCATTCGAACTCCTTACCGTTGTACTACTAGATGCCTAGTTTAACTTAGTCTAGCTTGAGTTACAAACTAGATTAGCTATGCCATAGACTCTTAAAGCTATGACTCCTGGGACACTCTTGAAGGTGTGCTCGGAACGTACTATAGTATCTAATATTTGTATCACGGTCATAATAGAAGTTGGCCTCTCTAGGCCTAATTGTCATCTCCGAGTCATGTGAGACCTGAAGGTCACCCTAGGCAGCCCGAAAACCATTTCAACTCAAAACCAAAAACAGTTCTTCTTAGTTTTTCATCCTATGTATGAATTTAGTACCATTGAAAAGCAGACTGTTCTATCATTTAGAAGCATACCCCTTGGTCATCCTCAAAAAGCACCTTTTCCATTACTTGCTCGAAAAGTTTTGTGACCTGAAAACCGTTCTCCTCTGCCAGGGAGAAGAACTTCTCTGTCTTGGATAGGAGCCATGGCTGGTAAGGAGTGAAGACCACCAGCGCTACCGCGTCACGAGATTTCTTGAGTGTCTTCTGCATTGTGGTAATAAGGTTCTTGTGTTCTTGATGGCTATAGACTACGTCCGCCATGATCAGCAGGTCGAACCCGTTTGCGCCCGATGGGAGGTACGAAAAGATCTCATTAATCGAGTTCCCCCATTTATAACCATCGATATGCAAGCGCGTGCCGGCGGGAATCAGAGGCGATACGGATGCGGCATTCTGGCGCATATTATCTACCAGGTCTGGGTCTGGATAGTCGGTAATAACAACCGTTCGCGCTCCCTTGATGGCACAGACGATACCGGGCACGCCCGCCGCCGCCCCGATCTCCAGGATATCCCTCCCTCGGACGAGTTCATCTGCTCGGCGTTCCAAATATTCCGCACTCACCCGGCCAGCATTCCATAGATGATCCCCCTCCAGAAGGCGTCAGTCGGAGTGTTCGTAAGGAATGTTCAGACGGGTATTAGATGAAAAGCATGCAAGAGATCAGTCTATCCGTACGTAAAGAGGATGGCTGCCGACAAGGCGCACGTTCAGGAGCTGGCCGGAGACCATCTGATACCGTACGGTGGTGGGCTGCTTCGGTACGTAGTAACCGTCGGGGTCTTGGAAAAGACCCACCACACCAAACTCGTCCTCAAGGACATCATCGTCGTTCGCCGTAGCGGTCATGATCACAAAGCTCTAGAGGATGGGATCCAATGTAAGAGGTGACTAGAAGTTGAAATCCTGAATTGTGATCGAGGGGACAGAAAAAATACTTTTTGTATGTAAAAGATTCTTTCCTGCCCAAATACTGGTGTGACGTCTAGCGCGAGTCATTATTCCACATCGGGTATGAGAGTTAATCCTTCTCTCTTGGGATTAAGTTCTTCTATTTTTAACCTCCAGCCAACGCTCGAAGACTGTTTGATATTGGTTGGTATCTAGTGCATATTATCCTAAGCTTGTATAGCGTTCGGCGTCAACTACTCAAAGTAGGCGGTCGCGGGATGGCGGACATCCAAAATTATCGGTTTGAAGGTGTCACCAACTCGACCACTTCAAAACTACCTTTTGCAATCTAAAATTGATTTACACGTTGTCATTTAATATGCCATTGCTTAGAGAATAACAACAACAACAACAACAACAACAACAACGTAATAGAAAAAATGGGTAGACCAATGGGATTACGGGCCGTAGCTTACGCGTATTTTTGGGCATGCATGAGTTCCCACATGCGGGCAACGCCATTTCTATTTAGGTAAAGCCTATAGTTTAAACTATATTAGGAAAAGCTTCTTGGCAGCCCAGCCCTGCGGCTTCCTTTTGAACCCATATGCTACCTTAGTCATACGGCTTCATTTTGGAGAGGCAAATATTATAGTTTGCCCGTATAGTAGTGTTTTTGACATTCTACAATACGGCTGTAATCCTACAATATCTCCAGCCGTCTCGGAGGAAAGGCTGCTGTCCACTTCATTTCTGAGATGAGAAGCGCATCCTCTGCGTATATGGAGTGATATTTCGCATTGTCGAAAATTAAAAGCAGCTTGTATCCTGGGTAGAGCACTTCAGCGATTTTTCAATTTGTTCCAAGAGCTTTTCACGACTCCAATATGCCGTACTTGAATTATTCCACGGCTTCAATGATATACCTGATTCTCTTAATTATTCTTGCTCCTGGTCTTTCGGTAGCGCCAACAGACTTAACCTGGTCCACAGTGGAAGGAAATCTGAAGCCATTATTCCTTCCCTTCACTTTGGTCTCGAAACAGCTCCATTCTCCGCAATCCAAGCCTGGCGCCTGAGGCGATTAGGATCTCGAGCCTTCAAATGGCCTTTGAAAAGCAAGTCAACAGTCTTGAGAAATATAAGAGTTTATTTTCTTTGGCCTTGCAGGTTGACCAAACCCCAGTTATCTAGCTATCTACAGTGCTTTGTATAACCCTAGATCCTAATATATGATGTAGGACCCCCCTCCTCCCTTGAAGAAGCTCACTCCCAGAATCCCCTTCTCTTAAAATGATTTGGTCACTATTCGAGCAATGGTAGATTTTCCCGTTCCTGCCATACCATTTAACTAGAAGATACTTTTGCTTCGCAGGTCCTTTGACCAAGTCACAATCTGGCAGAGTAGCCCGGTCCTGGTGACTCCTCTTTATGTTAATCCATATATGAATCATATGTAGCTCCGTCGGCTACGGGTAATTTGGCTAAATCGATCTTCTGGCCCGGGTTTGAAATGAGGGATCGAGGTAACGCGACAAGATTTTTTCCAACAATTGCTGCATAGCTAATGGTTGGAGTGCGCTCATTAGCACCCCATATCGCAAGAGCAATTGAAGCCGACCGCACTATCTCAACAAAGTCGCTGGAGGAACAGTTTGGTAAACTTCTCTACAGCCACTATCACAGCTGGAATTACATGGCCGAGTCATCCAAAAATTGCCATTGTGATTGATGCGTTGGGTGGGTGCGAGCAGGAAAAGGACATAGGGGCCATACTTCGTCTTTTACAACGTGTCAAGGAATCAAGCTCTATATGCTTGTGGTTTTTGGTGACAAGCAGACCCAAATTACCCATCAGCCTCGGTTTCAGGCGGATTTCCATCGATAACCATCAGGATATAGTTCTTCATGAGGTTCTCAAAGACAATTGAGCCTGATACCGCCTTATTCTTCAGGCAGGAGCGCTCACTACCACAAGGCTAGCTTGGTGAGAAGAATATTCAGACTTTATTACCATGGGTTCCCTTATTTATCTTCGCTGCAACCATGTGTCGATTTGTTGAAGATTCAAAATGGGACCCAGAAAGCCCTCTCGCCGCAATTCTAAAACCCAGACTATAAACGCTATATCTAACTCTAAACTAGACCAAACGTATTTCCCGATCCTAAATCAGCTCCTTGCTGGCCAAGATGAGGGAGAATCGGAACAACTATTGCAAGAATCTCAAGAAATAGTAGGGCCCATTATTATTCTAGGTAGTCAGATATAATCCGTCCGAAGGGCATATTGTAGCCAATCTCAAAAACTTATTAGAAAATTACTATGAAAGCCTTTTGGAAACCTTATATCCCTCACAATTTCATTCCTGCCCTTTATTTTCAGCCTCTAATAAATGTTCCATGTCCTTCGGACGGATATTGGCGCTCCGAAGGAGTGACCCAGACATTTTATAATTTATATACATACATGCTCATCGATCTGCTTAGCCAGAGACAAACTCTGAAGTATCGGAATTTCTTCATGATGTGAAACGGGCTTGCTCTTACATTTTCATGGATAGCTGATTCTGCACCTCTTCATTCAGCTGTATTGTTCAGAATTTGCCTTTGCACCCAAGAAGTTGGTGGTTCGAAATATGTTTAAAGATCAGATCCCAGCTGGATTTGTAGACTACTGAAGATAGAAACACCATGGGGCGCTGCTTTATAGACCCTGGAGGGCCACTCTGATTGGATGGATGATGGGTGTGGCATTCTCTAGCTGATCGTCTCTGGGTCTCCTTCCTATGCTCGACAGGCGGCAAGCTAATTGCCTCTAGCTCTGATGATCACACGGTCAAAGTCTGGAATGCTACCTCTAGAATTCTCTCCCAGACCCCGGTGGACCACTCTGGTCTAGTGAGGACTCTGGTATTCTCTCCGAATGGTTGCATTTGGCTCTTATGATAGGACTGTCAAGCTTTGGGAGGCTGCCTCTGAAAGTCTCCATCGGACCCTTCAGGGCCATTCCTGTCGGGTGACGATTACTGTGTTCTCCCTAAACGGTCAATTGATCGCCTCTAGCTCTAATGACTTTACCATCAAGCTCTAGGATGCCGCCTCTGGGACTCTTCACCAGACCCTACAGGGCCATTCTAATCTAGTGATAACCGTGGCATTCTCGTCAGATGGCGGGCTAGTTGTGCCAAGCTCTCATGACTGCATTGTCAAGCTTTGGGATGTGGCCTCTGGAACTCTCCATCAGACCCCACAAGGTCACTCTGACCGGGCAACGACTGTGGTATTCTCACCAGATGGTAAGTTGGTCGCTTGTAGCTCTTATGAAATGGCTGTCAAACTCTGGAATGTTGCCTCCGGAACATTCCTCCAGGCCCTGCAGAGACACTCTGATGGGGTAAGGGGTGTGGCATTCGCCTCAGATGGCCTCCGGCTCCGATGATCACACGGTTAAGCTCTGGGATGGTCCCTCTAGAACTCTCTACCAAACCCTGCAGGGCCATTCTCATACAGTGGTGACTGATATTTTCCCCCGATGACAAGTTGGTCACCTCGGCTCCTTTGACGGCACCGTCAACCTTTGGGATACTGCCTTTCGAGCTCTACACCAAACTCTGGCTGGCTACTCCAACCGAATGGGGACTTGTGGCCTCTTCCCCAAATGGCAAGCTTATCACCTCGGGCTCTGATGACTGCACTGTCAAGCTCTGGGATGCCGCCTCTGCAACTCTCTACCAGACCCTACGGGGTCACTTCGACGTCGCGATAACATTATTCTCTCTAGATGGCAAGCCGGTTGCCTCTGTGACATTCTCCCCGGCCGGCATGCCGATCGCCTCTGGCTCCAACTTTTATAATCGCACCGTCACTAGGATACTGCCTCTGGAACTATTCACCAAGCTTTGCAGGGTCACTTTCGTCCTGTGACGACTGTAGCATTCTCTCCGAATGGCAAGCTAGTTGCATCTGGTTCTCATGGCCGCACCATGCTTTGGGATACCGTCTCCAGATCTCTCCTCCAGACCCCGAATATTGATGGAATAGTTTCAAATGCAAAATTTTCTATGTATGGTCCATACTTAGAGACAGAAAAGGGGAGTTTTCGATATCTCACCTGTTTATAATGGTGGTTTTATCACACCCCCTCGAGTTCTAGTGCATGTACGTAGTACTTTCTGCCCACAGGCAATGGGTGTCATATCATGACTCATGAGTAACGATATAGGATATGGTGGTTAAAGCCAGGTGATAAGGGCCGCTTCAAGAATGACAAAAATGCCTTCGTAAGCGTCTACGGAGAGGTTGTTTCATGCATGCACGGTGTTACGACTCACTTACGAGTCAGATCTATCAAACAAATCCATAGTAGTGTGTGTTTCCCAGAGTAACTATCGATGATACACAACATGAGTTGTTGAAAAGTCTGTGTACACACAAGATTCAAATGACTAAAGCGAACCGGATGGATTTCTCCATTACAACACTACGATCCCTGTGAATTTATGAGGAAAATTGCGGACTTTCCAAGGCGAAGACCTTTGCTGACCCCGGCTCCTGATCGTGAATGGTCGATACTCTTGATCATATATCCAATTTTGGAGGAAATATTTCCAATTCGATAAATCAAGGAGCGACTCTACTAGAACACTTGCAGTTCCTGAAATACCAATAGCTACCTCTACGATTCCCAGGTTACCAACAATGTGACAGGAGAAAAGAGTCTTCCCATGGAAATGCTCCACTGCTCGATATGGAAGCAGCCAATCTGGCCATGGCGTACTTTTTCCGGCCCGGGCCACGACGCGGCCAGAATTCCCGAAAGTCTCCGGTCACGCTCAACTTTTCTCGGGCCACGTTCAACTGCAGTGATCGCGAATCAGCCGACACATTCGTACTTGCCAATTGTAATGAACGTAAAATCTAATAGATTCCTATATGACTGACTACCTATGTACAAGAATTCTAAGCTAGAGAAAGAAAGAAAGAAAGAAAAGGAGATTCTAGAAGACCCTCAAGGTGGCAATGAGTGCTATGGGATTCCAGGGCATCTCGATGATAATAGAATGTGCCATGAGGTTCTAGGGATATCCTGATAGTAGTAGTGGGCTCGTTACACCAGTGACTCGCCCACCGCGTCAATTCTCTAGGTATGATACGGGTCATGATCCTGCAAGGAGACCTCGTGGTAGGACTCGGGGCTGCGATATTATAACACAGCTATATAGAATGGCTCCTATGGGTAGGCACACCTTAAGCAACTATGAAGAGCAGACATAATAAAATCTTAACAGAGAGGAATTATACATATACACTATCATATGTAGTGCTACATGTACATACCAAAAGTAGGACCCATATAAAGTACTAAGATAGTAGGTAGCATTGAGTCCTGCTCACCAGACCACATCCTTCACAATGAGGTTGCTTACTATATAATGTATACATTCAAATTCATTGAAAGACCTCATGACTTGTCCCTAAATACATATAATCAGGAAATCGAAATCAATATATCAGGTCAACTACTATTTATGAAGGAAGCGAACGAGAGAGCTACTCATCAACAGGCCTTTTCTGCCGATTGAATCACCTTTTTTCTCCTGGCGTAGATCTGAGGGTTATAGTATGCGGTTAAATAAATTCCTGTCTCCTCCTTGAATGCAAACGTTATGTAGGTGTGAACCCCAGTCGCTTCACCGAGAGGGTGGTGTCCACTAGAATCGTCTATTTGTTAGCGAATTCTTATCAATGGTGCGGGTGTAAAAAATTGGCATGGTATTCTAAACGACTTTCTGAGTGAGTAAATACTGACAATATTCCTATCATATTGGCCATATACGACTGAGCCTGGTAAGACCACCGCTGATGGTGGAAAAAAGTCGACAATCCTTGAGCGACGTCAAGATCGCTGCGTGCATAGTGGCGAACAGGAATGTATACTTTCGGCACCGGAAAAGCTACACCTGCCTTGATCTCGAAATTGAACAGCGTTCCTCCTGTTCGGTGTCGGACACCGCTTCCGCTCCGAGGCTTCAGTTCATCTCTGTCGAGAACATCGTCCGAAAGTCCCAAAACCAAGCGCCAAAGCTGTTCTAATATGCCAACCGAGGTTCGGGTCGTCTCATCATTTAGCCTGCCCCCGAGTGTGAAAACATCCTTGACCTTCTCAAACGCGGTGTACGGCGATCGAAGATACAGTTTGATTCTAGACTTCCCGGGTTCGACGCAGTCTAGTCCTATAATCTCAATTTTCGGTTGAGATTCGAGGGGAATGCTTCGGATATAATCCTCGATCAGTTTCCACCCGCGGCTTACCGAGATAACTGAACTATCGAGTCCGGTGATGGCTTGGGAAACCAGGTCTAGAGGCAAAATTCCCAGATCTGCGGCCTTGGCGATAGGCATAAAATATGCCTTGGTTGATGCCTTTCCATTGTCGAAGTCAAAGCCAAGGAACACCTGAGAGGCATGCTCACCTTCCGGCAGCCCCTTACGGACGACTTCTGCGTTGTGATCCATAATCCAGAAAGCATTCACAAAGTGGATGAACCATTGGAGATCGAGATCGACCGAGACCTTGCTAATCTTGTCGAGGGTTTCCAGAGCGCGACGCTGGTTGAATGGGTCATACGCGGTCCCTGCAAGTTTACCGATAGGCTCAATACTGAAGCGAACAAGAGACCGGTCCTTGCTGAAGTTCCAACTTAGCTCTATTGGTGAGTGGTCGTCCGTCATGAAACTCTTCCAACGGGAAAGCTCATTGGGGGCCGGCCGCGGTCCCAATGCTGGGATGATAAATGAGTGATAAAGCAGGAGATAAAAGTATTGAAGGTGGATGTCATAGTTCGCCCTTTCCATCATATCTCCAATAATGGATGCCGTCTCTATCCACCAAAATTTTTGATCCCTATCAGGAAATTGGATTACTTGTGTAAGATTGGTGTACACTGGATTTCGGGAAGTCTTTTCATCCCTGGCTGGCCCAGAGATAATCTGATCTTCCCCCGACCGTAACAATAAGCCAATTGCATGGGGGGGAAGTGGTTGTGGCGAAGATATGTCTGATGCTGAACTAGTTTCACAAGGCATCTTTTGCGGGGCGATATCTGTCTATACTTCTATAGACCGTCTGTAAGGTATTTTTCGCACACACTTTTATCTTTTTCCCCATGCAAGGATAGAAAGCAAGTGAAAGACGTGAAGGAAAAAAAGCTGAAGAACTGATCGAAGGCATATGCCCCTATGTTTTTCATCGCCTAGGGATATTTATATCTACTAAGCTAAGGATGTCCAAGCCATATATATAGTTTCGCCCTGTAGAACTATATATGTGTATAAGGCTTGGGACCTATATAATCCCTTATCTATAAGGTATCACCTTCATTCAGCAAAGAGCTTGTTTCTGGCCAGTCAGAGAATTCAACGCAGAGAAAAATGGAAAAGCATACTTAACATTTGAAACATTTATATATTGAATTATGGAGTTATGCATAGGATTCTCATATGAGTCAGCGCACGCCAGTTAATGATGTGAGCAAGCACCGTTTATGTTTATCGAGAGGTCTATGATGGCCAAGTGGCGGTGTTTAGAGAATGGAGATCTAGGTAGAGCTCTAACTAGCTAATATATCGCCAACCAGAGAAACTAAATGAAATAAAGTGATTTGCACGGATCATCACCTTCCGATCCATAGTTAACTCGATAGTGGTTTTTCTCGATAGCGAGGAGCTACTTACCTAAACAGTAACGAATAACGACAACATCATATTACCAGTCCATTCAGGTGATTATTTTATGGACGCTAAGACAACTTGACGTTTCAATGTGTCCAAAGTTGATTAGCTACCTAACAGTAGAGTACAGTCCACACTTGACGCAAATAGACACTGGGCTAGCCGCCTCCGATACCCTTTATGGATCGACGTTAATAAAATTGTCTGAAATCTAATTCTGAGATCAGATTATAGATTGAGAATAACGCAAACGGATACCGATAGTGTCCCGGAAAGGGCCGAGATGATAAACTGAGGGGTCTTGACAATTCTGAATCTCTTCTATGAGGAGTTACTGTTATACATGAACTAACCTCAAAGTTACAAGTTCGGATATCCCATGGATATGAGGCGTGTCCGTTTGCGTTATATAGGTCTCTTCTTCAAGAGACTTGTCATATAGTTAGTTCGGTACCAAATTAAAGTTGTAAACTTATCGCCAAGCAGGGTAGCATAGGTGGAGGTATCTCCAACAGAAGAGGCATATATATGCATTATTCAGGAATAAAAGGTAATCTGTGTATGTTAGCAATTGTACAGGTATAAAGCTTGTCGAAGAAGAAAGATATTCGCGAATAGTGGAACATCCAAATTTAGACCCGTGACTAATACTAGTTTCCGCTAGAGCATGCTTGGCTTCCACCTATGCGCATTTTAAGTTAATTCACGAGAGCTCAATCATCGTTAGGTCGAGTCCGGTCATATGTATGATACTATAATACGCTATGGTACATGGTACACAGTTGTCGGTACGCTCACGTACCGATGTGAGACATGCAACAGTATAATCTATATTATACTATTGCTGGTGTCTTAGGGGACTGCTATGGAGAGGAATTATTTACAGTGTGGTGCTGACTAATCACCGCTAAGGCTCCTAGTCAACGTGATTCCACCTATTATACCGACAACAGTTAAGGTCATGCATGGGATGCTGGAAATGAATTAACAAGATCTAGACTCGTGAGTGCTTGATAGCTATATGATTATGGGCTATGCGAGCCAATGACGGGTACTCTTATGCTAGACCAGAACCCACACTCGTCCCGTATCGTAGGGCTGAGATGAGGTGGCGGATGACAGGGCGGAAAACGGACAACGGAATTGACAGCGGCCGGGCAGTTGACTACGAACCGCAGTCCTAGATATCTGGCGGAGTCCAGAGCCCCTCTACATGACCACCGATTTTAATTCAGCTGCTACACCTCCCCTATCATTCAAATAAATAGAGGTTCTGATACCTGTTCGAATAAGTTGCTATGATACATATCATAATGGAGAAAACGAAAAGCAATTGTTTCCACAGAAGCGAACGGGCCGTGCAGGTGGCCTAACCGTAAACGACATAATGCAACCCACATCCCATCGATTTTCGTATCCCTTCTTCCGTTTGCGGTTAGGCGGCCTGCCCGCTCTCGCCGCTGAGGAAGATCAGCGGCGCCGCCCCCTTTGCCGACGCTATTGCGAAGCTAAGCATCTTAATACCAGAATCGGGACGAATCTCGATGAAAAAGGCGTCCTTTTTAGTCTATCGGCTAATTCACGAGTAATCCTCACTTCAAAGGATTATCGAACACTCGCGCTATGCAAATCAGTCCAGCAGTCTGGCTCCCGAGAGTTAGCTTCAATCATCGAGTGCTTCTGTGCGGATGGATCTGCCCTCCCTCCACTCGTGATCTGGAAAGGAAAACAGCACCAGTCAAACTGGTATGCGATGGATGATAAGGGCGACCGGAAGGGGTGGATATATGCCTTTTCCGATAATGGTTGGACGGATAATGACCTTGGGTTTGAATTTATCCAGGCTTTCGACAGGGCAACTGTGCCAAATCGTAAGGATGGCGAGTGCAGGCTAGTTATTATGGATAACCACAGCTCACATGTAACCTAGCGATTCATTAAATTTGCTCTGGAACGGCGCATTGTTCTGCTTTGCCTCCCTCCCCATTCCACCCATCTTTTACAACCTTGCGATGTAGGCCTTTTTCAGCCTCTTCAAGCCGCCTACGGGCGCCAGGTGGATAACCACTGTCGCGCGGGACATACTGGTGTGAATAAGGAGTCTTTCCTCAGGCTTTATAGTGAAGCGAGGAAAATAGCATTCACGGAAGGAAATATCCTCGCGGCTTGGAGGGGTACAGGGCTCGCTCCATATAACCCAACGGCAGTTCGGAAGCGGCTTCCTACGTGGGAGAAAGCCGGAGGAGAAAAGGTCACCGTTTCAGCGAGTTCTGATGCTGGATGTGGCGTTGGGCAGGAGATGTGGTGTTCCAAGACGCCAAAAACGGTAGAGGAGATCGAGGAATTGTGCGTTGACCTCCAAATCTCTTGTACGGAGCGTCCAGATGGCTTAGATTGAGGAGGAAGTTGCGGGGTACTTGCACGCTGTCATGAACCCCGGAGAGACAGACAAACCTTGGGACCTCAATCAATGGTCTTCCGCTGCCACGCACAGCCAGTTGGAGATGGAAATGTAGGGCTTCCAGAGTGGAATGGTCACCGGGCAGTCTTTGGAGGGGTACGGAAGAAGTTAGATGCCTTTCTGTCTACACAACTAAATGAGAAACAGACAGCCAAAGCCAATAAATAAAACTTTCTATAGATCCCTCCAAGCACTTTCTATTGATATAAATAAATATTATTTAATTTTGATTAATTTTAGTGAAGTTATGGTTGTTGGAAAATCTGGTTCTCCTTGGCTTGCTGAGTGGGAGGCTCGCTGAGCGGTGACCCACGTTACAAGCAAGTGGCGGCGCCTTGATTCTGACCACCCCACTCTTCCTTGCTTTCCCATACAAATCAACCAACTTCAACTGCCACCACCACCACAACAACCCCTTTGTACTTGAATTTGTTTTTGTATTTTTATACATCAGATTCTAATGCATTATTTAATATACTGCAAATTACATTTTCTCTCCATGTCAGCGGTAATATTAAACTTATGTAGGAGAAGCCCGTATTTATGAAACCACGCCGAGATATCCCTGGCTCTATGAGCCCCAATCCTGGCCGCCCCCACCGGCTTGCTTTTATCGCCTCAGCTCATTGGTAAAGCTGTGAATCATACCGGGAGTAAGCGGCATAGCGCCCTCCTGCATTCTTAGCAGAAACTGTATGAGGGATTCCTCCGATATGTCTGACGCGCTTTTATTTTGCCCACCTCGTGGCTGCTTAAGGGATGGCAATGGCTTCTTATCCCGAATCAGGGGATATAAGGCCGGATAGTAGCCTTATTAACGTTACAGCTACTGGCCAACTCCTTAATGATGAAATCACTGCTATCATTGCGGCGGAGATATCGTTGGGCTGCCTGAACTACTTGGCGCTGTCCGGTTCGTGTCAATCGGGGCGCCATAAGTAACGGTGCAGCTTGTACGCGAGAGCAAAAGTAAAACGCGTAGAATATAAAACAATATGATGTGCGACACAAAAAATACGATTTATTTCAAGTACAAAGGGGTTGTTGTGGCGGTTGAAGTTGGTTGATTTGGATGGGAAAGTAAGGAAAAATGGGGTGGTCAGCATCAAGGCGCTGCACTAGACCAGACGCATTCAGCGCACATCTACTATAGTATAATATACTCACTGGCATATGGTCATGTGATATAAACTCCGTCATAATTACATAATTAATTTATCAAGCACCGCCCGGTTAGGGATGTTAGCATTCTGTCCTATGGTTGGCGGAACTTTGTTTAAAAGATACCTAAGGGCCCAGGAAATAAGGCACACTTCTGGGACATGTCACCTGCCCACGTGAGTGGGGTGCTTTGCCTATTCAGGATAAGGCTACCCTATTAATGGTTCAGGCTAACCCAAAAGGTTAAGTATGCATTGTGGGTATGGGTATAGCCAACTGTACTGTAACTTACGAAGCCAAGCATGACAGGGAACTAACTTATTAGGTACACATACCGGAAACCCTCTAACGATCATACCTCGAAAATACGGTTTCCGGTGAGAAGTCAGCTTCTTCCATTCCCCCGATCCATAAGCCACTCCTTGCCTGCACAGCTCCATCTTTTTCAGGCAACTATTGTAACACGCAAGAATGGTGCTATTTGCGACATGTGCTAACTGTCTCTAGAAGGCCCTCCATGTTGTAGCTACAGTTTTCCCGAGCATACCGTTTGGACTGACACCAAAAATATTCAATATGGTTCAGTTCGCAGTGAAATTTCGGGTAAAAAAGTCCCACATGTGAACTTCTCTCAATGACCTCCTCGATCTCCGGCTTCTACGCAACAAGATCCGGCTGTAGCGGAAGAAGCCGGCGAGCGCAGCAGTCTATAAGAATACATATGAGTCACTGTGAATAGTGGGATAGAAAGAAGGGGAAAACTAACTCTCTGAGGTACATCCAAATAGCGAGTCAATAACTAGAGTAGCTAAGGTACTCAATATTCTCTGCGCGACATGTAGCCTCAACGCGTCATACGCATGTAATTTTCGTATTATTACCTCGATACATGGTATTACGAATATTACAATACAGATTAATAAGCGCTGAGATGGCCTGTACATTTGATTTTAAAGTTCCGCCACCATACCATTAACCTTTATCTTAGTTGGTGGGTCTCCACTCCACCTTCCTTAATTTGGTTCTGCATTAGTTGCGTATTCTCACCTCAGTTCTTATTCCAAGCCACTTGGCAGTGAAGCTTGTGCCACCAATTTACGCTACAACGTTACGTGCGCAAATAGGTTATGGAAGGACTCTTAAATTTATATATAACACGATTCAACTTGAGTTTGAGATATGGTATCTCCTTCGATTTTGTAATGGCACCGGCCTGAACGCTTTAATAGCGCGCGATTAATTACGTATGCTAAAGATCCCACGAATGCGGAACTCAGGACCCACCCTTTGATGACGTGATTGGGAAAGCGAAAACGAGGGTTCCTTCGAATGTGAATTGTACAGGCGCGGAATATGCGTAAGAGGGCTTTTGCTGAAGAAGGAACAGCAGAAGCAGATGATGGGAGTTTCGAAGATGATGACGTTAGATCATTGTCGGCCAAAACAGAGACATCAGAAGAGGATGAGGAGATTCACGTGGAAGCCGCGAGCGGCAAACGAAAGTTATTGACCAATGCCTTCAAAATATGCCAGGAGCGAGGACCACTATAATCTATTGGAAATATTTCCTGATGAGGTACACAGTCGTGGAACTTTTAATCCAGTTGAACATGTTGCCAATACAGTCCATCTCCGATGGACATTTGGAACTGATCATGATGAGTGGGATCTTCTTAGGCTGGCGATGATCTATGTAAGAGATAAGTGGCTTCGTGGCATTGATGCCGAGCTTCCAACAAGAGCATCTTTGAAATGAGACAAAAGCTATGGATAATTACGGGCCTGGGCAGACGTTCGGAGTAGCGCCGGAAAAGATTGGAACAGAATCTACTCGCGGTTTGGATTGGTATTACGACGAAAACGTAGGGGGGAAGTCTGGACAGCGACAGAGCATAGAGAAGATCCAGAAAAATATCTACCTTGGCCAACTTGAAGAATAGAAAGGCACACGGTGATCATAGGACCGGTCGACAACCAAATGGTGTTTGAGCTTGGGCAGGGATATGCTCCGTATTTCGGCGAAGCCTGGAGCAAAGCAAAGGCTCGAGAGAAGAAATTATAGGAGCCAGCCTGCGTAAATGCCACAAGTGAGGCTGCCAGTACTACTGGTGGAGGAGGGTACCCGATCGACCCTATCCCCTATCTCTACATCCGGTTGCACTCTACCTATATCCTCGGTATCTCTTCGGCCTATCCGTAATATCCACACCTCGGGAACCACTTCCATGGACGGGCGGACTCGTCTCACCTCGATGCTGGACCCCCAGGAAGACATGTTGGAATAAACCCGCATGCGGGTAGGTTCGATGTACATGTCATATTCTCCTATTTTACAGGCACTCTTGTCGAATGATGAGAATGACTTCGTCGGATTGCTGACAGTCCGACGCTTCAACACTACTACCATTGTTGCGAGACTGCCTCCTATGGTCTCTACACTGCGCCTTGTAGCACTTGGCATCCCTCTGGCCTGCTTGGGTGTGCAGGGGGCACCATCATAGCTGTAAATCCTTTATGGAGGCTTCTCTATCCCAAAGAGAAGCATTGGCATCTAATCCGGTTCGCACGCGAGTGTGTTTGTAACTAGGTATGGGATAGCAGCGTAAGCTGATTTTTTGATGGATTTCGGGCAGAGAGCGTAAGTTTGCTGCGGAGCATAATGACTGACCAAAGGCGAATGGTTAAACCCTTGAGTAGATTCTTTCCCCTTCCCTCCCCATAGCTAGGATTCTCAGTGAACCGCACTGATATCACTTCTCTTCTAAATTCCCTGACGAGTAATGGTCAAAGCGTACACTCCCACAGTGGCCATGGGCCCCGGATTGGTTAGAGTTGAGGATTTGGCAATATGACAGGGAATTACCTATCATATAAAGGTTAAGGACAAATTTGACAATATGTTATTATTATGATATACCTATTATCATACTATGATAACGTTAGATATAGTTGATAACTCATGGTAGGTTTGGCACGCGAAGCCCTAAACGCCACAAACAGTTGGGAAAAATCTTAAATCAGTTTTGGTAATACGTGTCTGTATAGTACGGTACAGTACATATAGTATCGTATCATAATAGTTATTATTTTTTTCATCAGTTAAACATACCTCGTTATCATTATGTATTGTACTAGTTGTATTATTCCGCTTTCATTTTGGTTAAGTCTCCACATCATATGATGGTTAAATTTCGTCCAGCGCTTGTCGTAAAATAGTTACTGTGGCTATGAATCCAGATGGCAAGGATATACGGTCTGCTTAACCGTAAATTTAAAATGGTATCACGGACCCACACCTTATCATTTCAGCACTGAGCAGGATTGGTTTGCCGCATCATGCATGTGAGTTCACAACTATCATCAATTGTGGCTGGTCGAAACAACTGCCAAAGCGGTGACTACTACAGCTAGACTTGAACACCCAGCCTCACGAAATTGAATTTCAGCAAATGTCTTCAGCTCCCAGCCTTCAGCATTTATTATATACTGGGATGCAAATAGGTATATCATGTAAAGGGTCCAGAATTGGTTTTCTGGTTCATTGTCATCCGTGGTGTTCTTTACTTCGCATGTTCCTCTGCTGTCCGGCTATCTATTGTAATTGTTCGTCTTTTAAAGCTTTGATATAGGTATACGAGTACATTTATTATTTGGAGCAAGCAGTACATACATACATATTATTATATCTATAATACCTATTCGGCTGGTTGAGGGAAGAGAGCCAATTTTACTATCTATAGCACACACGGCGCAATTCGGCTTTCCTAGTCATCTCCGCTCCTATGCAAATCAAAGTAGCGATCGTTTTGACTCTCTTGGCCTCGTCGTGGCCAACCTTCTCATTTCCTGTCTTCCATCAGCGAGATCTTGAGCGAAGGGACATTCCATATGCCGTTGTGGACGTCGATGGAGATGCATCAACTGGCGGCGGTTCGGATCATCCAATCAGCACCCAAACTAGGGCTGAGATCGAGACCGAGATCAAGACGAACGTCAAGACGATGCCACCCGTAACGGTTACGATTCAACGAACAACTACTATGTCTGCCCCTTCATCGTCAGTGGAATCATTCTCTTCACCCTCTTTGACGATCACATCCTCGACCTCTTGTTCTCCCAGTGCATCTCCTTATGCGACAACAATGCCTCCAACTCCTTCTGTTCCTAGTAGCATTCCATCCGTGTCTACAATATCCACCCCTGTTACACCTGGGCCCTCGAATCCGTCGTACTCTGAGGAGCATCCACCTAAGTGGCATTCAGCCTCTGGGAGTCGGCATGTTTAATCGGATGCGTGACAAGCTTCCCGGATTGCGGATAATACCTAATATCATATGAGAAAAACCTTTTTACTTTGAAAACTGCACTTGCACATAGACTTTGGGAGAAATTCTTGGACCCTAATAACGATGTATTTGTATCTAATTTGACGAAGACGATGTCGCATATTTCAGCTTTTCATGTTTACTTATTATTGTTATTATTACCATGACGACCTGGAACGGGCCCATAAATTGTACGGGATATGATGTCGGATTTGTATTATATATATATATATATATTGATGGGCGTTTGTCTTTTCTGCTTTTATTTTTCCTTTTTCTACTGCATGGTCCTATATGTATATATATATCTACATAATATCAAGACCTTCTTATCCATTGCGGTAGATTGGAATGTCGTGTCAGATGTGTCCTAATTTGAGAGGAGTCGAGCAAGATAAGACTAGAAATAGAGAGAAGATTCTGTCCGAGACAAGCTCATTGTAATATCTACAACTTCCAGCTTGTTATACATACAAAGCATATGAGTACAGCAAAAGAGCAAAAGAGCAAAAGAACAAAGAAGTTGAAAAGCTACAACTGGTGGCCGCACATGAAGGCTCTAATTGCAAGTACTGCCATTCCTTAGGTGGGGGTTGATTTACTTCTGAAATATCACATCGTTGAGATCGCCCGCGGGGGGCTAGAAATTCCGACTGCGCAAAGGCATTTTGTCTTCGTACTATCATAGTATCTGTATCCATGTCAATATCATAAATAGGAAAAGAAATGTTGAGAGTGTGGAGAAATAGGAATAATATAAAGAACTCTCAATTATCCCCGGCCATTAGGTAATTGGTGAAGAAAGATCCCTTTAATTTTCACCATTTGTAATACCCAATATATGATGATGTAGCCCCATTGTTGCCTTGGAATAAGAATAACATCAATTGTACTAGTAGCCCAGGGGTTTAGGTGTCGTCTACTTTTTCCTGTGCAGGTCGTCAATAACGCTAGCAGGTGGCTTTGTCTACTTGAAACCTGCGCAGAATGGCACTTATAGCAGGTCTGAACCTTGCCGGCAGGAGCTTATTAACAAGGGGTGAGAAGGGGAGGTCGTTAATAACATTGTGCACGGTCTTCAGGTGGGAGACTGTGGCGTTTTTAAGTCACCTACTAAATTGGGTAATCTACCAACAGGTTTTGTTCTGCAAGAGAGCCACAGGTCGCCGATTCCGACTTCTGTCGACGAAAAATCCATTATTTCACGATGAAATGGCTCCCATACGATATCCCCAATATCTCAGTGGCAACACATGCCGAAAGCGGTTTCATCAAGCCTTCCCTATACTCTTTGCAATGGCTATTTTATCCTTGCGGAACATCGCTGACGGTCAAAATTAGTACGAGAGTACATAGAGGAGGTTATGTACAATCTGATAATCGACTAAAATTCTTGGCGATGCCCCACTCTACCCCTCCTTTTAAATGGGCATAACTCGGTTTCTAATGGCCTAATTCATATGCTGTAACGTGCAAGTAGCAGCTCTAGATTCTATTTACATAGTCACTAGTATTTTGTATGTCCCCTTTACGGCCATGACAGCCCAGCAGCTATTCCTCATCGTGCGGATAATTTTCTGGATCACCTTAAGATCGATTGCATCCCACTCTTCCTGGATAATCTCCCCCAGTTCAGCCGCTGAATGAATTCTGTGTCGTCTTTTGCATATGGCGATCTTGATAAGATGCCATATGTAAGGTCAGGGGATTGAGCGGGCCATTCCATACGTACCATTCCCATCGATTTTCGCCAACCATCTCGAGGTATGTTATCTTGCGCCATCATCTTGCCAAATGGCATCCCCATACTTTTCCATGACCTGCTGGTACATGGGGTGCCTGTGGTCATTCAATATGTTATTGGAATAGATCGTACTATTCATGTGGGTGTTCGCTGGTAGAATAACTAGTTTGCCCTTATAGGTATAGTCAATACAACCCCAAACGCTGACTGTGGTGCGTCCAGAGGCATGAGGTGCTGCGGCTTGGGAGCGTCACCCCTTTTCCGCTTCATGTATGTCGTCAGGGTGTGAAGGCCAAGCTCAAACGTGCTCTCATCCGAAAAGACCACGCAACGCGAGTCGTCAATGGTCCAACTAAGGTGTTCTTTGGCCCATTTTAATCGAGCTCGCCTATGATTGTCGCTAAGGAATGGCTTCTGTCGAGGTTTAAATGCGTAGAGTTCATTTTTCCTCAGATATCTCCGCACAGTGGTCGGGTGCCGATTTAGAGGGTGTTGCAAGTGCAGCGGATTGCTGTTCACGTGACGAAGTAAAGCGCGTTCCCTCTTCTAGTGAGCTTGGACTTTTGCCCTGACCGTTTTGAGGGCTTTTCAATACGTTCCTACTTTTTTTCACGGCTTCCACGAAGGCGATATACAGTGCTGCGGGGGAGATCTAGTGTAGCAGCAACTTGAGAGGCAGAAAACTTTTGATCATGCAATTTAAATACTAAGCGAAGCATTCTAGTGAGGTGCTTCACTTAGTATTCAAATTGCATAATCAAAAGTTTTCTGCCTCTCAGGTTGCTGCTACACTAGATCTCCCCCCTACCTTTAAGCCTGGACGCACCACAGTCGGCGTTTAGGGTTGTATTGACTACATCTACAAGGGCAAGCTAGTTATTCTGCCCGCGAACACCCCATGAATAGTACGATCTATTCCAATAAGATATTGAATGACCACGGGCACCCCACGTACCAGCAGGTCATGGAGCAGTATGGGGATGCCATCTGGCAAGATGATGGCGCAAGATACCATGCCTCGAGATGGTTGAAAGTTGGCGAAAATCGATGAGAATGGTACGTATGGAATGGCCCGCTCAATCCCCCGACCTTAATCCTATCGAACACTGCCAGAGGCCTTCGGCCATAGCTTACTGACAGTTGGACATTCTTTCCGCACTATTCTCAATATCCTGAGCCGGCGTTTATATCAGGAGGCAGTATAACCACCTGATAATACCATACCATCTCAAATTGCTGGATCATAATCCCGATCGCCTTTCTCGTGGTGCTGTTGATGGCACGCATATCCAGTATTCGCAATTATTCTAGTCTAGTTAATATTCTTAATAAGTTATTCTCGTAGGTAATTGACTCGAGATTAGCCAAGCCCCACCACTTTGAATTGGTAATCACCATGGACAAGTGGCTAGGGAGATATTCACGGAAATGCTGCTAACTAAGTTTGTTTGTTCTATGAGTACCCACAGGCAACCAATACTATGACTCAAGCCGCTCTGAGGCCAGGATCCATGCTCTTTAATACTGAGAAGCGTCAATAACATCCTCCCTCCTACCTTCGATATGGGAAATGTTCCAATTCCAGATGTCGTTGATACTCATTCTGTATCTCGGGCCCGTATCCGTATACTCTAAGACCCATCGAGCAAACATTGTGACCTAGAAGTCCCCAGCCGCCTTTCCGGCCTGTGTGACCCACCCAGGATAGTCCCCCCAACTCTTCTTGAGATAACCCCATTTGTATTCAGGATTTAAAACAACAGCCTCAATATAAACCGGAGATAGGTCCATTAGCTCGTAGTATTTACGGAGCTTCTCCAAACAGTTGTTAATACCTGTTGAAATATGCATGATATCTGCTGCTACACATTCATATCTAAGTCCGTGACTAGTCCCCTTGGATTTCATCGATTTCTTTTGCCTGACTTTGATGCCTCAGACAACTCGATTCCGTAGTCCTTACTCTTCACTTCAAGTCCGTGGAGCAAGAAGTCTACGGTAGGGATTGCCTCCCACACTGATCCATGTCGGGCGTTTGAGGCGCGGCGGTCAGATTATAAAACGGCTCCAATATCTCCCGTGTCCTAACACATTCCAGTCACTGACTGTGAGCCCACCCCCCGTCAGGCAAAGGCAAGGCTTTTCTTTAGCTCGTACGATAAAAAGTCGAGAGGGTCTTTAAGCAGGAAAGCCCGTAGGATTATAGAATAGACTGAATTCCACCTTGTAAGGTTGTCTCGAACAACCGTTAGCGAATACCTTAAAGCTGCCTCGGCGTCTTCACCTTGCTGAACGGTTCTTGCAAGACAATCTTTTTGCTTTCGGTCCCAACTCTAACCTTTTCCCTAAACCCCGCCCTTCAATGAGGAGTGCTTAAGATATATGTGACGACATTGTGCAGCTTTCCAATAGGGCCTCATTTGCGCCAAAGTTCTTGTTCCCTTTTCAGCTTTTCGTACCTATGGGATTCTCCGACATCCGCCTCGAAAGCATTAGGGTCTAACCCAAAAGAAAGACCTTGGCAGAAAGGTTGATGATGTGTCCAAGACAACGCAGACGGCGACGCTCAACAGTGTCATTAATATTCAGAGTCTCCAGGATTTCTTCAACACAGGCGTCGTTTGAACTTGCATTGTCAAGTACGAACCAGCCTATTTCGTTACCGGACAGTTCGTACTTACGGATCACTTGAAGAACAGCCCCGGCAATATTGTCGCCGGAATGGGTCCCATGTATACGACGGAGCCTAGCAGTAGAGTTTCTACCTTGTACTTAAAGCTGGCCTACAACACCGACAAAGGCTATATTACTATTCGGCGAAGTCCATAAGTTGAAAGAGAGGCGAATTCGACTTTTGCTCTCTTTAAGCCGCTTCTTGATTTCTTTCTGATGCTGTTCGAACTCAGCTATAATCCAAGCCCTTACGGTATTGCCGGCCCTTGGAATCCAATCGGCAAGGACCAGATTTAGAATTGAAAGAAATCGCCGAAGGTATTCATTTTCGACTTGCGAAAAAGTCATATGCATCATAACGATCCACTCGATCAGCCGTAGCTTGAGGGGTTCCCGGTTGAAAAAGCTTGGAATCCGAATAGAGATCCCGGTGTCCGAACCCTGAGCCGGAGTTACTTGAAATTGTATTACTCCCTCAGGGCCGCTTTGGGTAATGCTATGCACATCCTTCAAGTGTTTTATAATGCCTTTGTGCAAGGTCCAAGTAAAATGCTTGAATTTCCCTGCCTTCCAACAGGGCTCGCACTTCCAACGCTCACCCCCATCTTCGGCTTTAGTAGATATCTCTTCCCAATGGTTCCAATACCAAGCGTGGGGGGACCTATCCCGTCGCTTTGCTGAACGCGCCTTCCCGTGTTTATAACCCTTACTACCAAAATATATTGTGTGTTCGTCGTGTTCCGGTAGCTCATCAGCTTGGGACTTGGTGTCTTCATGATCAGAGCCTATGGAAAGCTCTGCCATGTCACCAACAAGGGACGACGGCGCATCGGAGTGGGTTTCCAAAGACATGGCGATAATGATCGCAGCACTAAAATTCAGAAACAACGTTTAGCGAGAAATCTGAAAATACAATCAAGCAGGAAAAAGCCCATAGTTAGCAGGTTAGCATAGCCAGAATGGAAAAGTACCAGAGAGTTCAGTTTGATATTGTTACAGGTGCGGAAATAATAGCGAAATCCGGTATTAGGTGCTAACCAGGTCAGGATATTTAGCTAT
Source organism: Pseudotulostoma volvatum (assembly GCA_019804575.2). Lineage (NCBI taxonomy): Eukaryota > Fungi > Ascomycota > Eurotiomycetes > Eurotiales > Elaphomycetaceae > Pseudotulostoma > Pseudotulostoma volvatum. The sequence goes on from JAHQZX020005282.1 coordinate 25,664, forward strand.
GATAGCTTAAGTAACTAAGACCGCTATTCGATGAAGGACGAGATTATGAGAGAAAAGACCCTGCAAGGTCGTGTATGATAGACTGAATATTAATTTATTTGCACCCTGAGGCAGTGATTTTGTTGTTGTTGCATTGTTTAACGTCTTTAAGCGGCCGAAAGGTTGCATAGGACGCATGCAATCTATGATAAGAGTGGGCGATTCCAACTGGCGACTGCTGCAGCGCGTGATCTACATAGCTAATAAGGCGGCGTAGTTAACCCAGCGATGCTGTCAGTAACTATGTCAATCATATAGTGCTCTCTATTATTCTAGTCCTGGCCGACTTAGTACAACGAATCCATTACTTATGCTTTGGGCTTGGGTCATCACAGACTAGAATAACTAGTTAAATGTTTTAGGTAAGACCAAACTAATATTGGCTAGTCCCGCGCCTTTATCTATGACATAAGTCATGTGACTATTTGACATTATGTCAAACACTAAGTGGTCATAGTATGCGCCATAGCAAGGAAAGCACGTGCCTTAGCCTCATCCTATAGTAACTGCTTGTATCCGGGAACCGGTTCATAACCTTCCTTCTCGGATTTCGCACCTCTAGCGTGGTTCTACACCTTGAGGTTCCATAGTGCAGTAGTGTAGTTTGATATACTACTCACTATTCAATCATAGGATTACTCTAAGCTCAGCTTCTGACATCTAGTCGAAGAATCAGCAGTCGATCTTGCCAGGAGCGGCAATGACAACGTTGTAGTTGACTGATCAGCAAGCTTCGATTTTGGGGGAGCTTCTTCATAAGGTAGCGAATCGGACCAATATAATAAGGCAGAATCTTCTAGAAAGCCATTAGCCAGCCTCCTTGCATATTTAATTCAGTCCCACAATGGCCAATTTACCTAGCATCAATCTCCGAATCTTGAGAGGGTAGTGTAGACTTATTTCCTTTCTTCGGATTGTCCTTTGAAGGCTTTTGAGGTTTCTTATTAGCCCGGTTTGTGATGACCCAAGCCCAAAGCATAAGTGATGGATTCGTTATACTAAGCTAAGGGGCGGTCTGTACAAGAATCCAAAGGCAAGGAAAGGAAACAAGAGACATTGTTTCTTGTTGCTGCTCCGTTCATCCTCGTCCTCGCCCGCGGCCTCTAGCTCTCCCTTCTTCTTGACTCCGAGTCTGGGCATCACCACGGCCCTGTCCTCATCTTCCCTCATCCTCTCCCTCGCCCTCGCCCTCGCCTCTTCCTGTTCCGTCCGCTGGCTCTCCACCGTGACGATTAGTGGCAAGATCGCACCTACGAGACCATGAGACAATGAGCACCTTATGGAAAAGGGAATGGCGGCCGAGCGAGCCCACTGTATTGAGGGTGAAAATGCGCTTTCGTCAACGATCTCCGATTCGACAAATTCCTTTATAATATGGAGGCAAGGAATTCCCATAGGTCCTCTGGGAACCCCAGTGCATCTCTCAGGTATCATCAACCGACCCGGGGTACCAAATAGCCTCCTTAGGGGTCGCATATGTAGCGACTGGTGGAGGCGGTAAATCCACACGAACTCTAATAATAATAATAAATTGCTACTCCGATCGGCCTTTTGGCCACCCGGTCCATCTACCTATGTCTTATATACACCTC